>VUQR01012289.1:0-14199 GCA_015108515.1 Hemichromis elongatus
TTTTTTTTTTTTTCTTTTATTTTTTTTTTTTTTTTTTTTTTTTTTTTTTTTTTTTTTTTTTTTTTTTTTTTTTTTGCTAACACTTTGTCGGGAGTGGCCAAAGATGTTTGTCTGCCATTGATGTTGCAATAAGACAGAGTTAGTCTGTGACTGAAAGGGGACAAGTTGTCACTGACATGCAATCTGCTTCTGATAGCTGCGATAAATGTTTAAAATTTGCTGTCTACATAGACAGAAATTCACATTTAACTATTATATTTGAGCTCAGCAGCCTTCCTGCTACTTATACTTATACCTACCATATTTCTAAAAGGATATAACCAGAATACAACCAGGTGACAGCCAGTTGACTTGAGATGAGTTGTGCAAAGACTCATTAAGGCTGATAGCAACATGCTGGCTCTGAGAGTGATTGCAGTCAGTCTCAGTAAGACTGCGAGTGTTTGCAGAAAATGTTGTATTGATGCCAAACTCTGGCCAACCATTTAGTTACCGCAAGTTGCAATCCATCACAGACTTTGAAAAATTAAATGCAATCACCAGATAGCCATCGATTTTTTATTCATTTTATTTAATAAATTCTATGGGGTTGTTGTTGACCTTAATCTGTATGTTTAATATGTTTGATGAAATATAAATACAATTAAAAAACAATAAGCCATTATACGGTGATGTCGTAATATATTGCTTCGTTGTTTCCACATTACCTGGTGTGCTTCCTTCTCTTCTCACTGTAATCTTTTCACAAGCAGAAGTTTTATTTTGAAATTGAATACCGGAAGTTGTATTTTTTTTTCTTTCTTATTGCCACTTTGGCTGATTTTTAAAATATATATATATATATATGGTCTCTTCATACAGGTGTGCCTGAACGGTTATTGTTATTGTGATAATTATTTGTTGTTAGGCGGGGATTGTGCGTGCACAGCGTGGATGTTTGTGTCTTTTGCGTCACGGGGAAAGGAGCGCGCACAGCAGCGCAGCGGCGGCTTCGCTCTGCACTGACAAACCGTGCAACTGGGGCATGCGTTCACTTTACACAGCGGACCAACAAGCTGGTGGAGACCGTGGCGGATTCACGGGAATACCGCGACGTGTCGATTTTCTGTAATAAACACCGGATTACTGGAGGTGGGTTTCGGGGACGATTTGAGGTGTTTAGCGATAAGGAAACCACAGATGTGAAAAGGTGCGCTTCACCTTTTTCTCCTTTTCTTTCTTTCTCTTCCACCTTTGATAATCTGATTTTCGTCCGGATCCAGTGAAAATGCAGCCTGTACCTGACAGATGTGTGGCACCACAGCTGCAGCCTACAGGTCTGTATAGCCGCTATTAATTCAAGCGTGTTTTTCTTTGTTTTTTTCCCTTTCTTTTTTTTTTTTTTTGCATGCTATAAATGAAAATTTAATATGAGGCTTAAGACAGACTGATAATTGAAGCAACAGAGGCAGTGACGCTCGTATGGCACTGGCTGCATCTGAACAGTTTCTTATCCAGATTTTTTTTTAAATGTCTGATTGATATTCTGTCTGCTGTAATTATAGTAGCATCTGGCCTTTTGTGCTCTGCTCCTGAAACACACACTTGAATAGAATTATTTTGTTGCCAACAAAACAACAAAAACAAAAAACACAGACAAATTCCCTCACTACATTTTAAGGAAACAAAACGAATTGCCAAGAGGCACAGGCCGGTAATCGTACTACAGCATGGGGCAGGTTAGATTTGTGTCATGTCCTCTAAAACAATGCCCGACTGCTTACTCAGAGGATAAATCACAGCTTTTGTTTGCCAGTGTGCCTCTGCACCTTGTCTTCTGTTTAGAGAGTGTCTCCTGTCTACCTGCTGCAGATCTGCTGTGGTTGGCTGTGGAGGACTGAAATTGCTAAAGCTGCAAATCACATCCTCAGCATCAACATCTGCCACTTCAAACGCGACAAGACACAGGAGAACGGGAGGCTGCTTTTTGGATGATCAAAGACGAAGAAGTCAGAAAGTACCTGTAGACGAAGACTCCAGCGGAGCTGTTTGCTTGAAAGCAGCATGAGATAACTGGGGGCTGCCACGCTAATTGCTGATTCAAGCTTTTTTTCCATTTGGCAATGATGAAAAAGCCCCTCTGTGTCAGCTGACTGACAGGGTTGAAGTGGTGCTCTAACACGGGACGTAGCCAGCAGCCGAAGCGCAGACACCACAGAGGAGATGGCTCGTCCGGGATCCGGGTTGCTGGTGCCTGTAAATGGGCTGGGGTACCCCCCTCAGAACCTCGCCAGGGTGGTGGTCTGGGAATGGCTGAACGAACATGGGCGCTGGAGGCCCTACACTGCAGCAGTTTGCCACCATATAGAAAACGTACTGAAGGGGGATGCCCGGGGAAGTGTAGTTCTAGGGCAGGTGGATGCTCAGCTCTCTCCTTACATCATCGACCTGCAGTCTATGCACCAGTTTCGACAAGACACAGGTAAGAATGTGCACAGATGACACAGATGCCAGTGCCAAGAAAAGCACAGGTAACACAAATTTAGCCATAACAATGGATCCAATGTACTTTATACATTATTGATAATTAATCGGGTATTTTTGGATGTCCTCATAACAGATGATGATTATCCAATCTGAGCAAAAGCAGCTTTAATGCGCTCGGTACACAAACTCCACAGTCATTCCAAGAGAATTAATGAGGGTCCGGATTGCTTTAGAGCTCATGTATATGAGCCACAGGTAGAGCCAAGAGCCACTGTCACAAGATGAACATGAAGCATAGAGCCGATAAAAGTGTAGCAGTTACATATTGAGCAGGAAATGCCTTTATTTCAACTGTTGGAATGCCATGACCTTGCTAAAGGTTACCATGCTTTAGCAGTTGTGCATCCATCAGACAAATGAGATGCAGCTCAGTGTAAACCTCTTTACTCTGTCTTGTTATTCATGTACTGAACAGTTTGTAATTCAGCGAGTTACAGTATGTTGTTAGAATCGAAGTCATTGCTTATCCTGCTGCTACATTACTTCAGTTTCTGTAACTTTTTTTACACCTACATACAGAAAATGGAACAATCTGGTTTCACAGTTTATTAGACAATCGATACCCCGCCATGTTTGAGCTACGGCTCGTGCAATCAAAAACTTTGTCCTCAATTTTGCATTTAACGCGAGCTCTGTGAGACAGCATGAGGCCAACATTATCTCGACTGAGGGATCGATTGCCTCTGGCCATAACACGCTAACAGTAAATGCTGAAACCCTCCCCCCCCCTTTCCTGTTACTACCTGTCGCTTTAGAGTAAAATCCAAGCCGGCACAGCCTTTGTTTGGCTCGCTGTAATTCTCTCAGATGACTGCTACCTTTTAAAATAAGCCCAGATGCTTTTTTGTAATTCTCCACCAGCGCTCAGCACTCTGTGTCTCTTTGTGAGGATTCCCGTCCTTCTTGTTCCAGTGTGTGTGTGAAGCAAAGATATGGGGGGGAGGGGGGGGGGGTGTTTTTAGGCATCTGTTAAGAGCAGCCTTGGAGAAATCACAGCTTTCTGAATTATTATTCCTCACAATCAGATGTGGTTGATTAACAAGTCTATTAGCCATTTATCGTGACAGCTTTTAGGATGCTCTGAAACTCATTTTTAAAAAAAAGTCTGACAACGACAGCTTCCACTCTTTTAAATTAGAGGATGGACTTGCTGTATTTGAAAGTGTTATGTAACACGAGAGCATCACGAGGTGCAGGGAGACACTCGCAGGATGTACAGAAGGTAACTCAACTGTCCACGGGTCTGCACTGTGTCACTTGTCATCAGTGTGCGTGATTCATCAGCATTAATAAATAGCTGCAGCGCCCTGAGGAATACAGGTAGAATTGAACAGAGCTCAAACATAAAAGGTCAGAGCGATTTGCAAATGCATTAAGTAATAACTGTGTAAGTGTCTTTCAACTGATGGGTGTAGTTCAGGCTATAACTGCAGAGGAATGTGTCATTGGTCACAGTGGTCTGTGGTCTGCTTGCCCCTTTTAAAATAAATAGAAGTGCCTAAAAAACAGCAAACGGATTGGGTTATCTAGAAAAATATTAATATTAGCTTAATATATCTTATAGTCAGTAAAACCTGGTTATATCAGTATTTTTCCTCTGTTCCTACATGTCCTGGTCTGCTGTGCTGACTATGAGGACAACTCCATTTGTGAATGGCTGTCAGATGGGTTATAGTAAAAGCAGCTGCCTGGCTGGTTTTCTGCTGTTGTCGGTGACTTTCCCCCCTCTGATAAAACACAGAGCTGCACATGTGTCTGTGAGATGAACCACTGAGTCATTTGTCAGCCATTACCACGACATGGGGGCCAGGCCTGACGTTTATCGCTCCTCACTGTGCTGTTCACTGTGTTACCTTCCCCCTCGGCCGGGATAAACCTGTGACGGCAGAGGCTGATGGACAGTAGGTCGGGATGCTCGGTGCCTCCTCCTCTTTGTCCTCCTCTGCACTCTCTTTTGCTGTCCCTCCATACGGGCACGCCTCTGTCCTTCGTCGTCATCGATCCGAACCCCCATGAGGCCTAGCTTCCAGGCTGTTGTGATGTTGTTGTACCGCTGCTTGCGTGGAAGGATCTCGGCGAGTTTGTTATGCTATAATGATGAGTGTGATGCATGCGTTTCACATCGGATGTTTGCTGTAGCTCAGCAGGTCACCCTCAGCCACTTGCTTTGTTGCAGGCTTATGGAGTGTCCCTGTGGGGAAACCCCGTTTTGTCGCAGAGCCAGTGAGCTTGCCCTCTGAGGCTGTTTTCTTTTTGCCAAGAGTTGTAAAGACGGTTAAGCATGATTGATATCCACTGTGTATGTTTCTGACTGAATGCTTGTGTTTTTGCTCGTGAGTAATTGTTGCTTGTGTGATTGGTGCCTTTTGCCAGTTATGGTGCTCGGTTGCCGTCCCTGCAGGCTGTGCAGGGCTGCCCTTCACTCCCATGGGTTTGGGAGGATCTTCTGTGGGTGGTAGCCAGGCAGAATTACTCAAACAGCAGCTATGTTTTTATCTCCATGACTCCCTCTAATCAGAATGCCATGACAAGAAAACACAGCCGCCGCAAACGACGCGACAGGGCCCAGTTCTGGAGGGAGTAGCCTTAGAACATCTGCATTTAATTGGCGCTCAAAAACACACAGGACACGGATTTCATCTCAGTACAGTTGCTAGCAAAGAACAGCAGAGTTACTGGTGAAAACACCAGCCTGTGGTGAAATCCCGGTTAGCACTGCTTTATGCATATAGTATAAGAAAAGCCTTAGAGGCTCATATAAGCATAGTGTGAATAGATATCTAGCTGAAGGCAGGGGGAGAATTGACTCTCGGCCAAGAAGAATCGATCCGTTTTCCTCCCCAGAGGGGCATTTAAACCTCTAAACACTGCTGTGGACTGATCCCCTTTCACTACAGCCACCCCCACAGCAAAATACACAGGCTTATCTGGCATTTCCATCATATACCAACACTTGTGGCCTGTCTGATGGATTTCACACTGCAGCTACTGCTTGGATTTTAAGCACCTGTGCTTTTTATATTTTTCAAGATCATATGTAGGTGACACAACCCAGAAACTATCATCATCAACATTTGTGTTCTGTGGAAGACATCGCTGTTGGTTAGTGTTTTGGTTTCACCGCATAAGTATGCATTAAAAATTGTGCAACATCATAAGGAGGCAGTCACTTAAATCATGACCAGTTCTTCTCCACTGAGCTTAAAGAACAATCCAAATGTAAATGTTTCACTTCAAATCGTCAATCTTATATTGCTATGACTTGTTTTGAAGATTGCTCAGTTGAATTTATGATTGTTGAGGATGTGCACTATAGTTTCCAGTGTTAGTGTTGCCTAGAAGAGTGCTAAGGTTTAGCTAACAGTGCGCCACCATGACCATGGCTAGACTTCTGCAGGTCTGCTCAACTTTACTTTTAGTTTAACACAGTGAAAGTTAACCGAGTTAACCAAGTGTTCACCCAGGTTGGGAAGAACACAAGAACTTTTTTTCACTTACCTATGTTCAGACACAATGCTATGAATACAAAACAAAAATCCAGTTTTAATGTCTCATAAAAATTTGTAATCATGTTCATAAATATTTAAGAGAAGCCAGTCCCCTATCTCAGTTTTGTCTGGCACAGGGTAGTCAGCAGCTTCTACCTGGAAGAGCAGATTCTGTTTTTATGTTTAGATGCATCATGGATTTTATGGGGAAAAAAAAATAGCAAGATGTACCGAGTGTGATGGGAAATAAAACCAGTTTATCCAGATCCCAAGTCTTGCCTTCCTGGTTTATATTCAGCAACATATAAATACAGTACGAGAGAGTGGACACTAATGGACCTCAGCCTGCAAATTACAAGAAGAAAACAAAAAGGATAAAAAAAAAAAAAAATTATTCACTTGGCAAAACAAATGCTACCAATGTACCACTGGAAAAGAAATAATTACATAAGGGAAATTTAAAATACATATGGGGTCCATTTATGGTCCACAAACACAGAGACTGATGTATGTGAATGAAAGGAAAAGCCTTCAATAGAAGGGTTTTTATGTTCCCTGTTTGTGTGTTGTATTCTCTTCTGTTTTATATTCACACAGACTAGAGACTAGAGGTCTGTCTATAATAAGGTTTCCTGTGTGTTATTCTTGTAATCACGGAGTTGACGTAGGTAAATGTTGAACTGTATTGTAATTTTATAAATAATTTTTTAATTGTTTATCTGTTGCATAGGGAAAGGTCTTCCTCAATAAGACAAGCTGTAAAACTTGGGAAAATACAGTTAAAAACCTACTGTCACGTTTTCCAAAGCTGTCGAGTGGTGCCAGATTGAAGTCTCTGCTGGGCCCGCGGGCCTTATGTTTGACACCTCTGCTTTAACAGGTGCTGATGTTGATATTTTCTCACAAATTTGAGAAAAATGCAATAAATCAATTTGAACTGCGACAGAAATCAGTGTGCAGATCATTTCTGCATGCGTGCCACATGTGTTTGTGCAGTTGCAGATTATGGTTACTCTGCGCTCACTGTTGTGAGCTGGCCCATGTGTGACTGCACAGATAACCCCTATCAGCAGCTGTTGGCTGCTGTGTTGATGGAGCAGGGCTTTGTTTGTTTTTGTTTCAGAGGCGTGAGAACCTCTTCTTCTCTGCCCTGTTTCCCCTGGCTAAATGCCCTCTTTGACGAATTATGGTTGAAAGTGTCACAAGTCAAAAAACTCTCATTTTCTGTTATGTGTTGAGCTGACAAACAGCAGTAGTTGTGGTTTGGATGCTACCTGTGAATGTGCTCTAGCACCTGTTATGCTGTAGACCAGAAAAGAGGGTGGTGCGTTTGTGTGTTGTTGTTTTTTTTCTTTTTCTTCTTTATTGCCGTTTAGTAAGTAGTAAGTGTGTGTGGGAACTGTTCTGGTGGTCTGTGGGAGGAAGCTGTAAAAAGGATCCCTGCGATGTACGTGGTAAAGGTCAGGTACTGTATGCATCAGCTCTGACTGTGAAATCCCACTTGCGTCAGAAGAAAGAAAATATGCAAAGAGTGGAGCCCAGCGACTCTAAAATGCACATTTGATATAGAAATGTGAAGAAAAAGCAGGTAGAAATAGAAACAAGGCAGACAGAGTTACCTGAAGAAGTAAGCGGTGCACAAGCATCACCGTGATGTCCGCTGACACACTGCGTGAGAAGATGCTATATCTTCATACTGGGTGTATTTCGATTTGCAGGAGATGAATCATACATAAATGGGTGTGCATATATGTGAAACTTCAAGATGATGTTTATAGCAGCATCAAAATGATGCGCAGCCTATTGGCAGACCCTGTACTCAGGTTCTCCAGTGCACCGAGCTTGGTGAAATCCAGTTGCGTGTCGGCAGGATAGGAACAGGAGCAGCAGACGCTTTGGAAATGGAGGGTGGGGGCCACGCAGAGGTGAGGAGAGAAGAGGAACAGAGAGAGAGGTTTTCCTGATGGAAAGTGACAGAGCGGAGGGAAGGACAATAACACTGCGCACATCACCCTGCTCCTTCACTCTCACATACGCTTAAACACCTTGGCGTGCATGCTGCGGCGTCTCCCATCAAAGCGTGCCTGTTTTTAATTATGAAGTCATCTGCCTGTGTTTTTCATCAGTTACAGTATCTGACAACATGCTTTGTTTATAGACGCAGATGGCTGCTACAAGGTACCAGAGTGAAAAGTTGTTTGTTTAGTTTGACTGACAGTTACCTTTGAAACGGTGCACATGATTCTTTATCCTCATTGCATTATAGTGATGAGCAGGCTGTGCATCCCCTGGAAACCACTGGCATTGCTAGCTAAGGTGCATCTCCACATCTCCTCCTGACTTCTAATCCAGCGCATGAACTTCTAATGCAGATATCTTACTTTTTCATCAAGGAAGCGGCTTTAAAGCCACTCTCTGCACTGCTTGCTTATCAGCCTGCTTTAGGAGGTCAGTCAGATCAGTAACTGCTGTCTGTTTCAGCCCATCTGTCTGTTGCTGCTGCTGCAAATAAAGAAGTGTGCATGATCACAGCTTTATTTGATTAAACTAGCTTCTCGCCTGGTTCCATTTATTGGCCGATCTCTTATCTTGTTCTAGCATGTCGAATCAATGTCTTTAAGTGTCATCACTCTCATCTTGGGTGCTTTTATTTCCTAGATAAATAACTCTTTCCCATCTGTTGCAGATTTTCTTTCATTCATTAAAAAATATATATAACTGTCGCTAAACAGAGCAGCTCCAAAATATGATAGATAAAGTCTTGTTCTGTTTGTTGTGTTGAAGAATTTCTGTACGGCTTAGTAACACAGGGAACCTGCCAAATGCTAGCTAGCTGTCACGTTGAAAAGAGACAGAGTGTTCCTGCTGTAATCAATAGGGTGTCTTTGATCTACACCGTATGGTCTAACATTTACTGAAAACATCTTTTGACTGAGATCAGAGCTGCAGTGACGCAACTCGGGCTGCCAGCGGTTGCGGCGAGCCAAACTCAGAGCTCCCTTCAGACTCAGTGAATACACAAAGACAGTGTGGGACTTTCTGCATCGGCCTTAGCATTTTTACTGGCTTTATAAAAAAAGAAAGACTCTACTTTAGCCGTGTGGAGGCATGACAAACCGCTATCAACGGCATCTCAGTCATAAGCGAAAGGTGTCATCGTTTACCGTACACCGAGCTGCTGCAATGGATGGAAAACATCTTCTTAAAATAATCCGAACATCAGACTACTTTAGGAACTTTGTGTGTTACCAACACTTTCTGACTTATTTGTCGCACACTGGTAACAACGTGAAGGCCAAGGTTATTACAACTAAACTAAACTGAAAAGCAAAACTGGCTTGGGGATAAAATACATGCAGTAAGTGGTCCAATTCTAACTGCAGCTTGACGTAACTAAAAAAATGATGGTCGGTTGTTTTGTTTTTCTGTATGTGTGCATTTGTATGCTGCTCTCACTGTTTAAACTCATAAAAACAAAGGATACTTTTCCTTAACAAGGCATGGGATAAATTCAAGCTTGCCTTTCATATGCATTACACAAAAACATCACTTATTTTGGTTGTTGGCTGCCTGGCAGGCTCTGCTTAGTGTCAATGCGAGGCATTCTCACTTTTCGCTCCTCCTGTCTGCGTGTCACCTGTTAGTACTTCTAAATCATGGCTGTTGGTAAGAGTCCAAGTCCTGTGACTGTCCAGCATGAGGAGCATCCTGCAGTAGCCTGTGATATGAGGAATATTTGCCAGGTTTTCCTGGCAGCCAAACTCTGCTTGTGCTATTCAGAGGAGCTGCTCACACCATCAATTTTTATGCCTCGTGCCAGCAACCGCCACGGTGTGGAGGAGTTATGTTGTCAGCTTGTCTGTGCTATACTCTAGAACACAATATTTCAGGAATGAGGGAATTTCTTCTAATTCCACACAAATTTCCTTGGACTCAGGCATGAACTGGTTTTATATTTTGGTCGTCAAAGGGTCACCATGATTTGAGAAAGGCCTCGTTTGGCCATAGCTCAAGAACTGTATGTATGACAAAGTATGGCACAAACTTCTTAAAGAATGAAATAGTGAAATTATGACATTTCATATCCTGAAGGTAAAGTTCGCTTCACCATTGCATCATAATGTTTCGCAATAACCCTTTTCTAGCCATTATCAAACATCGTAACTCAGGAAGTAATGATAATAATGTCGTTTCACTGTCGCTACAGGTTTCTTAAACTGTGTATTCAAGTGTTGCCTCGGGGTCCGTTTTTATCAAGCTGAAACAGCAGTTGCCTCCTTCGTGTTTTGTTGGATGCATTTCAGTTAAAGAGAGAGACACTGGTCAGTAACGAACACAATGACAACATCTTTAGTTTTTTTGCTAGCACGTTTACTTTTCTTATATTTTGACATATTATTTATTCACAATAAAAGAATGGCTTTTTCTAGAAAATAGCATAAAGACTAAAAGTGTTTCTTCCAATATAAAGCTATATTATATATAACTAAATAATTGACCTTGATATGAACATGAACAATGGAGTGCTGTGAGTTTTCCTGATAAAATAAGAAGGATGTCACTTATTGTGTAACCTTACTCCTAGCAGCTTACCCCTCGAAAATAAACCCCAAACACATCATTTGTTACCTTTTCTTCAGCTGAATGCCAGACAACACAGGTTGACTAACATAAAATAGTATTTTTGCAACAAACTTGGCAAAGCTCGACATGCTGTGCAGTACGTCTTCAAAAAAAATTGAGGGGACTGGACAAGTGGAGGATAAAAGCAGAAGTGATAGGCCTAAAAAACTATTTACGTCAGACAAATAAATCTGAATTTTGAAAAACTTTTGGTTCAAATTGTCATCAATTTGTACAGAGGAGGTCAGTAGAGAAAAACGGCCTTCATCGTGTAAACAATGTTGGCGACTCTGTCATGGTTTGAGGCTGTATTTCAGTCAGTCGTGTTGGGGATTTTGCCAACCTTGCTGAAATTGAAACAGCACCACAATCAGCAAAAACCAAACACAGGATATCAGCGCAAACACTTCATACCATCTGTCAAGCACGGTGGTAGAGGTGTGATGATTAGGTTCGTCAGCCATAGGAAATTGACAGCTTAGTCACTAAGTGTATCGTGAACTAATTTTTATACTAAAGTGTTGTAGAATCAAATGTGAGGCCAACTGTCCAAATACTAAAGCTCGGCCAAAATTAGGACAACGATCAAAATCACACCAGCAAATATGGCTCAGTCAAAGTTCAGACCTCGACCCAACTAGAATGCTTTAGTGTGACCTCAAGAGAGCTGCAAACCTCAATAAACTGAAGCAACGCTGCAAAGAAGAGTGAACCAAGATTTCTCCACAGTGCTGTGAAGGATAAGTGATATATTCGTGCAGAATACAATTATTCCGTTTGATTGGTATTGCTTCTAAGCTATTAATTAATTCTAAGTAGAATTCAAAGAGGCTGTACTTTTTCCCCCATAAGTGTACGAGGTTTATATGAATCTGTGGCGAGCCCCCCAGCGCTTTCTTTCGCCTCTTTGTTTTGTCACATACATTGGCTTGTTGTCATTTAAGAGATTTGATGTAGAAGACTGACAGTCAGAGGGATCCTGCAGTTTTACAAAGTATTGCGACTCTGCTGTCAGTTTTTGAAAAGGTGGGAAAGTGTTGCCTGAAAGTCAGCCCTTGTGTCTAGTATGTGTGAAATGAAAGCCCTGGACAAGTTTCACATATAGAGCTGTAAGTGAGAAATGACTTAAGTGCCAAAAGAATGCCAAAAATGTCTAATAACTCACATTTAGGATGGAAACAGGAACTCTCTCATGATCATACTGACATACTTCTAGTTTCAGTCTCAGGGCATAGGTCAATTATTTGTGATACCAAATTGAAACAGCTCAAATGTCTAATCTGCCAATCACCGACTCATGCGTCGGGTCAAACTGAGCATCAGAATGGGGAAGAAACATGATTTAGTGACTTTGAATATGGTATGGTTGAATCGGATAGACAAACAGCAGGACACTGAGAAACAATTTGCATAGTTTCACTAAAACAACAAAATATTGGAAAAACATTGCCTGGTCTGTTTGTTCTCGATTTCTGCTGCAACATCCAGATGGTACTGTTGGAGTTTGGTGTAAATAACATGAAATCTTCGATCAGTCCTGCCATATATCAAGAGTTCCGGCTGCTGGTGGTAGCAAAATGGTGTGGTGGATGTTTTCTTGCCACACTTTGTGGCCCTTACTACAAACTGAGCATTGTTTAAATACCACAGCCTACCTGAGTGTTCTGCTGCTGACCACGTCCATCCTTTGACTACAGTGTACCCATCCTCTGATGACTGCTTTCAGCAGGATAACACACCATGTCACAAAGCTCAAATTATCATGTTCATTGAACATAATGAGTTCACTCTAATTAAATTACCTCCACAGTCACCAGATCACAATCCAACAGAGCACCTTTGGGATGTGGTGAAAAGGAAGATTTATCTGCAGCGACTGTGTGATGCTGTCATGTCAATATGGACCTAATTCTTTAAGGCATGTTCCCAGCACCGTGTTAAATCTACCATGTATAATTAAGCCATTGCGGAGAAACCTCAGTTGCATAAATTCATGTTCTTGAACTGAAAATGACCTTTTATTTTGTACTGGTGCTTCCAAACCACAACTTGACATAACACTATCATTCATATTCATAGATTTCATTTGCAGCTTCTTTACTGTTACCTTACCGATGGTTTACTGAAAAGTGGGTTTGTACGATGGGTTTCTCAAAATACTTTGACCCTCAAACGTTAGCATGCCACTGTGTCACATCTGTAGGCTTTGATTAGGTCTGTCGAATCTGTGCTCAAGCTTTAAACTCAATAAAAGCTTTTAGCAAACCGACAGCAACTTTGCAACAAGGACGTGACCCCGATTATATTCAGCCCTGACATCTGCCCTTAACAAGCATCAAATGGTTCCTCTTAATAGACTCAATAATCGAAAAGGGCACGCCACGCGAAGCAGCAGTTAAAATAAGTGAGCTTTTAAAACGAGCGATTACGACTGGACAAAAGATGAATGTCTCTTCATTAAATTTGAGTTACGAACACAGCAGAAATGTGATTACACATGTGACTCAGCAGGGAAAAGGTCTGGGCCTAATAACTCATCGGGAAAGTAGAACATACTTAAGGTGAAGTTGTTTTTGGGAAATCTGTCCAGTGTACAGTAGATAAAATGTTCATCACCCCACCGAGTGGTCTGATGTAAGCTGACCTCTCTCACACCATGTCCAGTTTACTGCTGATCAAAGCTGAGCACTGTAGTCTGGCACGGTGACAGCTTGCTTTAATGTAGCCAGGCGTTTCCTCTGATAAGACCTGACCGTGTCTGACAGCCATGAAGTGGGTTATAAAAGCCCATCTCAGCAAACTAATTTACTGCATACTGTTCATCTCAGCGAGTCAGACTTCTTTTATTTGTCAAATGTAATATTCTGTGCAATTTTTTTCCATCTAGCGCCTTCCTCCATCGCCACTTATCTTCCACTTCAGATTTTTTTGTGCATTAATGGAACCTTGGGTATCCATGAAACTTGCAAGTGGAATAAAAAAAGTGAATCAGGCGTGTGACTCGGACCAGACAACAAGGGACGAGGAGGCGCTCGTGTGTGGAGATCTTTCTCTTTGATTTGTTGCTGGAATTATTTTCTTGAGTTCAGACTGAGCACTTTATTTCTTGATCCGGTCGTGTAGCAGTTAGTTAAGCCGTCCGATGGAGAACTACGCAAGCTGTTCCTCAAAGTCAGCTCTTATTTGACCTGGCCGTCAGTCAGCTTTCTACTGAGCCTGTAAATGGGTTTCACCGATTTCACTGATGTACAGTCTGTTGTGGCGGTGTGATGCCTGACGCGAAATATTGTGTCGTCACGGCTGAATACTGCACCATGTGGTGTGGGAATTGCACGTGTGTATATCACTTTCTCGCTGTTGAATAGAGCATGTCAACAATGTATGATGAGCTGTAAGAGCTTGGCCATATGTTAGGAATCACTCACAAATATCAAGATATTAATGCTACTGACAGTATTGTAACTTTAGCAGATATACCTGCTATGGAGTCCGGTACAATTTTTCTAACCCTGAAACCTTTTATGGTATATTCCATTTCTTCCAGACAATCAAAAAAAAAAAA
>VUQR01012290.1:0-33469 GCA_015108515.1 Hemichromis elongatus
TTTTTTTTTTAGATCTTTTGATCCTTAAATGTGTGGGGAAAAAAACACTTTATAATCTTATTTTGTTTAAGCAATTTATGTCAGATTTGAAGTTCAATTTTATACATGCAGTTTTGAAATTAACTTTTAATTAAATAATATTAATACCTAAAAAAAAAAAAATGCCCAAGATGGCTACCAAGTAACAAGATTTGATTCTCAAAGGGTTTTGTTCCAATAAACTAAAATAAATTCTAAGGATTTAGCCTTACTTGTTTCTTGGCCGTGCAAATATGCACATTGCATCCTATATCATGATGTACAGTTAGTTAGTGCCTTGCTAACTAAGGAAGACAGCCAATCAGAGCTAACCTTAGCTGATAATAAGACACTGCTGGGTAAAATATTCAACATTTTCTGTATGCTAAGTATGATAGCCTAACTGTTAGGCTATCATACTTAGCACACTAATAAGTGTAATTGTATATATTCCTTATTTTAAGTTTTTTTTTTTGTGGTCACATGATAATTCACCACCTGACATTAACTTGTCCATCATTTTGTGACATACGTTTACTAAGAATACACATTCGTGTTAAAGAAGACAACTTTGTGATTTCTTTGGCTCCAAGCAGATTGCCACAGTTGCATGGAGCGCTCTCACCAAATACTCGCAAGGCAATAGTGAAACTGTGAAAAGTGTAACACAAAGCAGAAACTGCAACCATTTACCTTCAAAGTAAAAGCTGCGGCTCTTGAAACATGTTGACCACAGCGCTAAGGTACACTTTGAAGTCAAATGGTCTCCATTTATAGTTTGTTTTGCACTTTTTCAAGCCTTACTGCCATTTTGCTAGTAGTTAGCAAGTGTTTGCAGACATGCCTGCATCTTCCATGCAAACTATGGGCAACCCCGGTAATTTGCTGGCGACCAGTTTTGCCTGGTGACAGCAAGCAACCACCAGGAACCACAAGACCACCAGTCAGGGAATGCACGTTTTCCCTCTGTACCTGTGGTTGTATCACGTCTGATATGGCAGACAACTCTTTAGCTGTATGCACATGACATCATGCAAAAGCCTCAATAACTCAGATCATCTGACCCTGCCATGCACAGGCAATTTTTGCTTTTATTCAAGAGTTTATAAGTAAACTTTAAAGGCTTTAAGAAAATTCGACTTACTTGCTTTTGTTTTAAATACAGCAGCCAAGCTCCAGAAGTCAGGGGAAAGCTGGTTGTGGCAGGTGAGGTGCCAAGAACATATCTGAGGTGAGTGTGCTGCGATTTGTTTATCAGTTACAATTATGATTTGTTACATCCAGGACAATACTGCCCCCAGGATAAATTTAAGACATTGTGGAAACGGCGAGTGTTTCATATTTGTAAATACTTTCTAAAAAATAGTGCATGGAATTAAAGTGGCAAGGAAAATGGAAAAAAAAAATAATGCTCATGCTGTGGGTTTGGGGGAGCAAAGAAAAAAAATTGTGCCTCTTAAACAAATTAGCATGCACAATCACAACGCGCTGAAAGATGAGATCAAGACATGAAATTATTTTCAACTGGATGTTGTAACAGAATCCGATCCTTTGCGGGTTGGAGCCCCCGACCCTGCCCCCAGGCAAAGGTGATTTTAGCTCGCCCCCACATCACCGGCTTTCTACGCACTCTGCAATCTTTAATTTGTTTCGGCTTCACTTTGTGGAACACACATTCGTCACCTTGGATTCGTAAGTGGGGATGGCTGCACAAATGGGGAAAAAAGCTGTACATAAGAAATTCCATTTACCACCGCTTAAATTTTATTCAATTTGCAACAGACCCTGAAAGAGGGGTTTCAGATTTGTTTGCAAAACATCATCTCCAGGCAGAAAAGTGTCAGCTTAAGAACCATCAGTGTTTATTACTGCATGAGCTGAATAGTCTGGGTATAGAATCATTGTTAAGGTAAAACAATACTGATATTTATTTACAAATCATTTATATTAGCTAGGCAAATTTCATTTCCTGGCACTTGATTTGACCGATAACTCCGTTACATTGTCATTTACAGTTTTTACAGTAGAAACCGATTGAGGAGCAGACTGTATGTTTAACAGTGCAAATCAAAGCCACAGCCTGCTTTTCTCCAGGCAAACAACATGGAATGTTTAAAAGAATACGATTTCCAAATTTGTTTGTACTGTTCAGAAGAATCCTATTACCAATGATCTCACATTTCCAGATTCATAATATTTTTCTCTTTTTTTGGCATTTATTGGGGACTTTTTAAACCAATGGCACCGTCTCCTTTTATGTGCTCAGTTCATCAAATTTACATTTTGCCTGCGTGACAAGTCCGTCTCTACTATACATCATTCCTCTGTACATTTGTACATTTTTTTTAGCATCGTTGTATGACGATGGTGAATCAGCAAACAGCAGTCCTTCTAAGGACAGTCCTGAGGCAGAGGCTCCGGGGGGCACAGGGTTGCACGTGTGTGCATCATAAGTGGGCATGCTCAGAGCTCTGGTCGCTGTCATGACTGTCTTCATTGGCTAAGGAGTCCGTCGAATGGTGGAGTGCCGCAATGCCAGAGAACTCTGACGGCAGCAGCGTCCCCTTTTTCACGTTCACCAGTTCTTTCTCTCGAGCTGCTGCCCCCTGCTGGCCACCCTTCACTCTTTTCCACTTCATCCTCCTGTTCTGGAACCACACCTTCACCTGCAGGGAGACAGAAAATATCAATATCATTGCACTTAAAGATAGATTAAGGTCAACATAAATCACCAAGAAGTAATTAGGAAGCCTTAATGCTCTCGACAGCAACTTTCTCTTAAAGTTTGGCAGCTATTTCTACACCAGCATTTATGTATGGATGTTCGGTTACATCTGGCACTTGGCGTCTACCTGTTTTTCCCTGACTCGACAGCCCCAACCGTATTTACGTCTCTCAGACTGATGATTAAGCTGTTGCTTAAAACAGTTTACACGTCAAATAGAAGCAGTGGCTCCGTTAGTGTCGACACACGCGCTCGAAAGGAGGGGGAGGATGGGATGGGAAGCCGAGCTCGCCCCTGTCACGCAGGGCTGAAGGGGTTTATTTTTGGGGAGTGTGGTTCCCAGGGGGGTGAGCAGTCACATGGTCAGGAAGTCAGTTGACAGCACAAACGTTTGTCTTGAATGTTAAGGGTGTACAATGGACTGAGCGACACCTCGGACTCCTCACAGGCTTTGGGGTCTTTGCTAAAAGACGAAGGGGGACAAGGACTGAAGACGAGCAGCATTTATTTATTAATATTCTCAAGACATCAGAAAAATGAGCTATTCAAACTCACCCGTCTGCTTAATATTACACCGAAAGTGATACTCATTTTATACAAAAAACCAAAGCCTCTAAACTCTTTTGGGTAGGTCAATCTACAGGTGTGAAACAAGCATGAAAGAAGAACTCGGTTTTCTGGAAATGGCCACTCTGGAAATACATGACAAAAACCACTGGTTTTGTTTACAACATTTAATGACTGCAATTAGGGGTATTGCTATAATCTACTTTATCCTCAAGTACTGTCTTTGATTAATATTTCCCCTGCTTTTAAACTCTCTTCTAAAGCCAGTCATGCAAAGGATTAGGCGTTGGAGCTTTACAGCTGCCATCTTTGAAAACGATTCTGTTTTTGCAATTCATCAGATTTCCCCAAACAGCGCACGCAGCATAAATCAAGAACTGATCGCATTGCCAATATTTACCTCACTATCTCTTGCTGTATACTTCCCAGACAAAACCGAGGTCACACACAACATGTGCTGCATGGGCTGACGAAATTTCAAACAAATTTCATGCTTCGTAAAACCACGTTAAGATTAATTGCGATAGTCTCGGAGAAACCTGAAAAAAGTCGGGCCTTTTCCTGAGTTTTTGCACCTTTGGAATGTGAAGGAAAAGCAGGGCATGACTTACACACATAAACAAGGTACATTTCACATTTATGTTACAATTTACATTTGCTTTCAGCCTAAGAAGCACACGACTCTGAAACTCTATAGTCGCCACATTTAGTGGGATTCAAAGATTTTAGTACGTTTTCATATAAACTTATTATACACTGTAGCCGTCTGCTTTGTTAGTTACACCAGCTCAACTGCTTGTTAGCAAAAATGTTCAATCAGCCAATCACATGGCAACAACTCAAAGCTTTTAGACTTGTGGGCGTGGTCAAGGTGACCCACTGAAGTTAAATCCAGCCATCAGAGTGGGGAAGAAAGGTGATTTGAGTGACTCAGAATGTGGCATGGTTGTTGTTGCCAGATGGGTTGGTCTGAGGATTTGAGAAACTGCTGATCTGCTGGAATTTTCCCACAGTACCATCTCTAGGGTTTACAGAAAATGGTCAGAAAAAGAGGAACTATCCAAAGAGCATCAGTTCTCTTGGCAAAAAATTGCATTGTTGATGCCAGAGGTCAGCAGAGAATGGCCAGATAGTTTTTGTGCTGATAGAAGAAAAAGAAGAAGAGCCTCTCTGAATGCACTACAAGTCACCAAAGAATGGGAAATGACTCACATGCCAACAAAATTAGAGATCAGAGTTGGAAAAGCATTGCCTGTTTGGGCGGTAGGGTCAGAATTTGTTGGAGCTCCGTCATACGAGGTGAGCATCGACTAAACACCACAACCTGCCTGAGTATTGCTGGTGTCCGTGTCCATCCCTTTATGACCCCAGCATACCCATCTTTGGGCCCCTAACATGCCATGTCACAGATCATCTCGAACTGGTTTCTTGAACATATTAGATGTCCTCTATAGTCACCAGAACTCAGTCCAAGAGAGCACCTTTGGGATGTAAAGGAATGGGAGATTCCCATCATGCATGTGGAGCAGAAAAATCTGCAGCAACTGTGTAACGCTCTCACGCCAATATGGACCACAATCTCTGCTTAACAAAGTTGGTGAGTATAGTTTATAAAGCAAAGATTTATTTGATTTTGTTAATTGTACTTTTTTTTACAACTGTAGTTTTGCATATTCATAAAACTTTTAACGTTTTTTTTTATTTTAAAAAAAGTACGTTACATAATATTTACATAACATGTTAAGAAAGAAAGATATCAGTGTGCTTTTTCTGCCCCACACACCACACAGTTACAAAATCACCCAGTTAAACAGCATCACTGACCGTCTCATCCTATTAATAACTAAACCTTTACAATGTGCTTAGAAGCACAAACCCTCGAAACCACATCAGATATTTCCACAAGAATCAAAGTCTAAACACATGACGGAAAAAAAAAGATCACAGCACTACAGTACTAAATTAAACATTAACAGTCCCATGATCCTTTGCACTCGTAGAAATACTCCATTCTCAGCAAAGTCAAGCAGAAATTTTTAAACATGTTCTATTATGCAAGTATGAACGCAGCCCAGTAAAAACTAGGTTAAACTTAGTCAGACTTAATTTAAATGAAATGAGGACATTGCTTGCATTTACAGTGCCCAGTAATAGACCCTTGGTGCTAGACTGGCCTATTTGCAGTCTTGACCTGTCGCCCACTTAAAACATTCGGTGGCTTACAAAGCAAACAAAAAAAAAAATTGAGGCTCAACCGCCGAAAGCAAAAAAGGGAAAACCTTTTCCCCACACTGTCAGATTGTTGTTGTTGTTGTTGATGCAATACGGGGAAACATGCCCCAGTTCCAGTTTCTTACCGTGTTTCTGGCATCAAATAAAAATTAAATGAAATGTCAAACATATATGATTCTCATATAGATCGTAACACTTATTCATTGTCTTTTGTAATATCTGCATTTAAATATATCTATTAAATTTTTTGCATTCAATTATATATTTATTTACATTCCAAATGGGGAGACAGGGCCGTAAATCAAGACGCTGCTCCCTAACAAATCACCTCCTTTGAAATTTAGGTTTTCATGTTTAGTAATGCACTTTAATCTGTATCGCTCTGTTTTATCTATTATACATTTTAGTGCAACTTTTTTACTTTCTCATGGCAGACATATTTATATGTGACAGCAGTACGAGTAAATGGAAATAAAATCATTAATGTGTTCCACTAAGCTCTGGAATTTAACCAACATGCATGCTGACTAGCAAGTCACTTCCTCTCTCCCTCTACGCCTGCAAATATAAATTGGTCTCCGAGTGTGGGCCGATTGCTGGAAGCGGGTGTATATAGACGTATACATATATATGTAAAATTTGTAGGTCTAATGTGGTGATTAGCTTCTAAGAGCATCTCATAAAACATGTGTTTTTTACATTCAAACTACACCTTGTCACACCGCAAAATATTGCTGGCGTGTTGTCAACTCACTGTGAGTTACAGTTTCCAAACGGGTGTCACAGAACAACAGACGCTACACTTTTTCCTTCCCTCAACCATTTGTCTCCTGTTATTTATTTCATGTGCCTGCGTTTTACAGCAACCGGCCCACGCTCAGAGAACAATTTGTATTTGCAGGGGTAGTGGGAGAGAGGAAGTGACTTGCTAGACAGCACTTCCTTAAGCCCGTCTCCCTGTCTTGACTGTGGATGGCCTGAAAGAATAGTCAGGAACATCTGGAATATGATAGTCCCTTCATACAGCCACATCTGGAGCACAATAGCCCTCACACCGAAGCTACAAAAACACAGTAGCAAGCTGAAAAGCCTCCTCGTCGTCCCGAGGCCGCCTTTGTTTTCACAACATGGCATTAATGTGCTAATGGGGGGGTGTTCAATAATGCCTAAACCCAGGGGAAAACAAGCAGTGGTGGGTAGGAACATACTTGTCTTTCAGTGAGGTCGAGGTTGACAGCGATCTCGTAGCGCCTTAGTCTGGTTAGGTAGTTGTGGTGGGCGAACTCTGCCTCCAGCTCTCGGATTTGCTCCTTGGTGAATGCCGTCCTCTCCTTCCTGGGCTTGCTGCTCACGTCTGACTTGTAATTCCCATCCTGGGACTCTGAAACCAAACACCACACAGGTTTGTGTTGCACTCAGAGCAGATTTATATGCAACAAAAATAAAAATAAGGCAAATGTTACGTGGCAGGTGCAAATCAGCAGGGAGAGAAAAGGGGCAAAGTCAGAGAAACAGTGAGAGCTGTCAGTCACACTTTATTGTTCAGACATTGTTTATGAATACTTTAAGTGGCTGGAAGGACTCATGGGCGGCAACACATGTGTGTCTGCACGACGGCAGCTGTGCTATTACAATAGGCTGGCCCTTTTACTGTCAACATGGATGCAATTTGTATTAAAGTCTGCTGCTCCAGCTTTCATTTTTATATTAGGAAAGGAAAAAGTGCTATTTCCATTTATTTTGATACTATATTTTTTCAACTCTGTGTCTTTTGATTGGCAATAAATTTGCAGCAAAGTCAGCAAATCACCAAATATACTGCAATCATAAGATTAGATGTCAGATTTGTAAAATCTAGGATGCTGCAAACGAACGTCTTCAAAAATGCATAAACCAGTATATGAATATGGGCAAAGTGGGAACTTGGAACAAATTATGCACTTTCTTAAAAAAAAATATAAATTCCTAGCTTGTGACATCTCCACTTTAATTCATCATGCCAGAAAAATACTTTTTGTTTTGGTATTTCCACAAACTTTCCGAGGAAAACACATACGGCTCATTTGCCCTCCAAAACTTTCCTATTGTGAGCAGTCTTTGTGGTTTCTCTGTTGGACACGCTTCAGTTGCACATTGCACTTGAAGGCAGCAGCGATTGCATGCTAATTCATCTGCGGTCCTGTTCTGTCGTGTGTGTTAATCCAGCAGGTCTGCGTCAAGCCAAACTGTAAATAGTCCTGCAGCTCGGAGCCAGACTCACAAACGGTGCAAAGTGTGAATCTACGTAAGAGAGGAAACTTCAACTTTAACTCAGATTTGTCCCATCGGGGACCCCTGCTGGTTCTGTTTTTCTGTCATAAAGAGAATCTTCCTTCTAATTAAGTGTATATTTTTCTCGAGCAAAATAACTCCCTTGAGTCTGAAGAGAAGATGAGAGGTAAACTGAAACTGCCCTACAAAAGTTATATTTGTACGGTAGTCACACAGTTTTCGAGCCAAGGACAAACAAAACATATACGAGGCTGCAAGAATTCCCTCACGGGTTTTATGAAATGAAACCAATCATTGCTCGACCCGCAACTTGTGTCCAGCTCCCCCTTGACCTTGCCTTTGCCTCTCTGTAATTTCAGTCCCTTCGCTCCAGTGTGTGTCTTACTGAAGCAGGCCTTTCAGATGTGTTCATCCACTCTCTCTGGTAAACACAGACATTGTGTAAAGAGAAATAAAAGTATAACAGAGCCAGCTGCTCCAGACCAATAGGCCTGGAGCTGAAACAAGCGGCGGGCTTTTATGACCCAGCCACTACACCACAGCAATTAGGTTCTCCCTGTAACTTTCATCTCTCCACAAAAAAGCAGGAATAATATGAGAAAAATACATGCACCCAGACGGGGCACATCGTTGAGGGTTTCCAAATGAACTTAGCGCATTACAGGAGTGACGCTTTTAAAAAAAAATGTAAGATTGGATGGATAAAAGGATGATTGGATTATTTTTCTTGTGCTGGAAACATAAGCACTGGTTGTTTCCCTTTGCTGAAAAATAGATTTCTTTAAATTTATTTTGTCTTTGCGTACAAAAATGAATCCAAACACATCAACGATACCGCAATGTTTTTCTTGAGCTGCTTTAAAAGAAATTTCGAATGCCTGCAAGACGCCTTCGGCCCTTCACTCGTCTGGTTTACAACTCTGCCTCAACAAAATAAGACTTGAAGCACCTTTTATTGTTCCCCACAGAAAATCTAGTAACTTTTTTAAAGAACGACCACTCCCTTGACAGTACTGTGCAAGTGTGACCCAGAAACTCTGCTAAGGCCCTCTGCCGTCACTGCAGCTGAAAGTCTGCAGCAGGTTCCCCCAGAAACCAGACACACGGACTCATCTCATTAGCCGACCCTGCGTCCTTCCTTAAGGAAACATTCACAGTTGGGTATTAAAGACAGAAAGCCGAGAAGCTTCATATTCAAGCGAAAGGGGGCAAACTCTAGCATGGAAACGAGCTCTCGGGTTTTGTTATTATTTCTGTATCTAAATTCGGGTTTCGCTCAAGTTTCTCGTCCAGATGGTGAAACCTAATCAGAGCTCTATCTCATGCAACAGGCAGCGCTCTGATATTTAGACAGCTGACTGAGTCAGCAGCCTAGTTAGCCCCAATAATCAGCGTGATTGGTGTTAGCGTTGGGAGAATGCGCTGCACATGTAATGAGTATGCAGTGACTATTGTTGCAGAGGAAGTGGGATTTGGAGGCAAAGGCTCAGTTTTCCAGTGATTTGACAAAAGAGGAAAGGGAGTAGGAGGTAGAGTGATGAATTAATGGGTTAAATGTACTATATCAACATTTTGCATGTGGACAACTGGACATTTGGAGCAAATGATAATAAAATGTTGAAATCTTTCTCATTTTATGTTGTAAGATTTTAGTTCACATATGGAGTTGCTATTAAATCGGCACGTAATTTGTATTGAAAGCTAAGTTAGTTCCAGTGGTGTTTTTGTTGGGTATTATTATTTAAAGTCAGTCTAAAGTTAATCCTGTTATATTTCCCAAACTTTTGGTATATAAACTGGTTGTCAGCTCCAGCAAAACCCAACCGGTCAGAGGGGGAAAAACACACTCTCCATGTATCCTGTGGAGATGTGGGAATATCACCGGTCAGTTGCAGATGATGCACTGCGAGTACAGAGACTTTTTCCAAAGGGTGCAGGATGAGCAATGACAGGCTGCAATCCTCAAATGGACAGAAGCTGGCAAGCACACTTTCTATGAGAAACTCTCACTGATATCACTTTGCTAGCGAGATTTCTTGCGACCCGACTCCAGCCATTTGTCATCGTGTGATTGATTATTGTGGTGCCTGCAGGTTGCATCGGCTGGTTTATTATCAATTTAAATACAGTCTTTAAAAAGGTGTTTATTTATGAATGATCTGGGAGAAGCGTGCTTTTCATAATCATCTGCGGATTTGAATTTTTAAATACAGTCGTATGAATGAGGAATAAAATGATTATGCATGCATAATTCAGGGCTGATTTTTGGGAGAATCACAAATGTAATATTTAACAAAAAGTTGCTGTTAAAGCTCACTGCCCTCGGGACCTTTACTGTCCTGAACATACAACTGACTGTAGATAAAGATAAAGGAAATTTGTAATGTTCTTTTAAATTTTTTTGCAATTAAGCGGCGTGTTTTTGTGATAATAAGATCATTTAAAATCCAGGGAAAAAGAAAAAAAATATTAATACAATTAGCTACATTCATTTTGTAACAGTAGTAAGGGCCCCATCTAAACTTGACTATTGTTAAAAAAGACACCGCAATTATTTTCCAATCTTTCATTTCACTTCAGTAAACCTGCGATTTACTTTAACCGCAGTTTTTAGTAAATGAAAACAATTTGCGTCCGCATGGTTGTTCAGTGTGCCACGAGGCACCGGTGTAGTCTTTTACAGTCCATGACATTAATTCTTTACTGCCCTCTTTATTATCAGCTCTCTAAAAAGTGTCGCAACAAACCAGATGTGATTTTTTAAACAAAACATGTCAGTAGTCAGAGGTGCCCGCACACTTCTGATGTGGCCTTTGCTCCACGCTTCAGCCCGCCTGTCGCCTCCCGCCTTGCTGCGTGTCAGCCGGCACCTACAAACTGCTTTCCAGGCGTTTTTTTGTTTTTGTATCAGAGCTGCAGAATTCCCAGCAGTCGTGCTGTTGAATGATTTAGAGTGATGTGTACAGATGTTTCTGTTATTCTTGAGCTCTGTGTGGAATTTTTTAAATGCTGATATTTATGTTAAAATGTTTATCCAAGTAAAATAATGAACAAAGACATTTTAGAAATGCCTCCAAAGTATTTTATCTGAAGTCTCGGGTTGTGCAATGTGTCAGCTTTAAAAAAAACACACACAAATGAAATCTCTGCCATTAGAACCGCTTCAGTTCTCACTTCAGAAAATCCCAGCTTCTCTTACCTGAACTGTCACTTTTCCTCTTGCCGTTTCTCTTCTCGGCCTCAGCAGGTGACAAAGTCTGTCTGCCAAAGTCTGCAGGCACACAAGAGGCCCCTGTGGGGGTGCTGCCACTGCCTAGACTTGGGGTGCTGGCGCACATACTGGGCCCACCGGGGTGGCCCAGGTCTGAAGGTGTGGGCCCATTGTCATGGGATGAGTGGGAGTGTGGGTGGCAAAGGCTGTGGCGAGTGCTGCTGCCAGGTGACGGCATCTGCGGGATATGCCAAGATGTATGGTGCTGAGGTGGGTGGTGATGCTGCTGGGAGGGCAGGTGGCCGCGGTGAGGGTGGTGGTGGTGCTGCCCAGGAAACAGGCTGTCGTCACCCGGGTAGCTGGAGATGATACAGGGCGAGGGTGAGGAGGTAGAGGAGGAGGACGAGGAGGAGGCCAGGTCGGGGTAGGAGACGTGGTCCGAGCGTCCGTGAAGCGCCAGAGGAGACTGGGCGAAGGCGGGATGCAGGGCCTGCGCCGGGGCGTGGGGGCTCCGCAGGCAGCCGAACAGTGTGTGATCCATCGTGTGCAAAGACACACACGGCCCTCCAGGAAAGGTGAGAAGGGCAAGCGTAAGAGGCAATGTTACTAAATCAACCAAAAACAGAAAGATCACAAGCGCATATCCAAGATGCTTCCCTTTCTTCCTTGACTATCCCAAAACTTTTCTCTTCAGTAAGGAAAAAATAGTCAGAGCAGCAAGTAAAATGTGTTTTGAAATGGGTGTCCTGTGGTAATCCAGAGCATGCGGCCAGTTGCCAGGCTGTACAGGATAAACAGTTAGCCCAGGACAAGCTGCAGCTGAGCCTCTCAGATGTCAGGAGGAACACGGGACTGGAGCTCGAGGCTGGGAGCAGAAGGAGGTTCCTAGGAACTGCAGAACGAGGGGAGCCAGCGCTGGGGATGTTATAAATAGGGTGTAACGTGAGAGGGAGGCTGGGTCATAGACTGCATACGCGCTACTGACCACATACATATGATCACCCTCCAAAAAGCACAGCATAATAAATCTGTACTATTAAAATGGCTGAGCCTCAGGAAAGAAGGCAATTTATTTTGGACTTGGATCTGACCTCGGGTGGCCATCTTTTTTTCCTACAAGAAAACAGCCTTAATGGTTCATGGGTGGGACTGGGGGAGGGAGAGGGAGGTCGTATGAGGGGAAGGGTGAGAGTGTGAAGAGAGAGGGAGAGAGAGGTGTCAGGGGTTAACTCAGCATGTCACCCCAACTTTGTCAAAAGCACGTCGGTGGTAGTGGGCAAGGATGCTTGATGCGTCCATTAATGGTCACTTTAAGCCATCACTATCATGATCGTGTCATGTTTAGAGATCTATTTTGTCACCGTGGCCCAGATTTGCAACTTATTGGAAACAAATATGAAAAGTTTGGTTCCAAAATAAGTGTTTGAGTGAGAGGAAGGCTAACGTCTTGCCTATGTTCCATGCTAGACTTAGAATGACCACGGTTCCTTTTTAATGTAGTGTAACCAATCATTTTGTGAATGTGACTTTTTTTGGAAATGGTGTTTATCTCATTTTGAAATGAAACACATCATTAAACCGATATGGATACATTTCGACTTTTGATACGAGGTCGCGAAGGTCACAAATCTGCTTCCTGAAATAACAAACTTTATTCCACTATTTCTTTGTCACCAATAATTGCCGTGGCAAATGTGGAAATGCGATTTTATACCATTTAAGATGCCAACACATTGTTTTTATATAAACTATGCCTGTAACAAATGGCATAGTTTATGTATATATATATATATATGTATATATATATATATATATATATGTATATATATGTATATGTGTGTATATATATATATATATATATATATATATATATATTTAATATATATGGAGAGTATTTGAGTGTAGAGCAGGAAATGAAGAGAAGGAAAGTTGTTCATAAATTTTCTGCTCCTAACATTAGTGTCTCTCTTTAAATTTGTTTGGCTATAAAAGAAAAGCCATTCTTTGTGAGAAGTAGGGGAAAAATAGCAGCTGGGAAACAGCTGTGAATGTGTCACTGGTTTCTCTTATTTTCTCTAATTATTCATATCCAGAGCTCAACTAAAGCTCAAATAAAATTCATTTATTTTTCTCCTGTCAACGTCGTTTAAGACAGAAAGACTGTGAAGACGAAGATGAGACATAATAATGATTTGTAGCTGTGTGGTATTGGCTTAATGGGAGAATTAAATTACATTTTCTTAGTCATGTAATTTAAAATGTGACACTTGGTGTGATATATATGGTTCATATAATAGAATTAAATTGTAACACAAGTGTTTTACATTTTCGGTGAAATACAGATGAATAATCGTCTGATAGATATCTCCTTTACTTCCTACTTCTACTTTCTAAAACTCAAAAGCAACCTTGCACACTGCCTATAGTATAAATTAAAAGAATGCACAGTATAAATCAAATCAGTATAATGTATAAAACAAAATTAAAAGTCTAATCTGCCTCAGAGCTTTCGCGGCTCGGCCAGGTTTTAGAGGGAGACGGTCACGATGACTCCACACTCTGGGGATCCAGTCAGGCTGTGCCATGGGGCTCTGTGAGCCGCCTGAGAAAGGAAATTAATTCCTCTTTGAGGGAAAATTACTTTAACAGATAGCACGGCGGAGGCAGGCTGTAACTTTGCCGCTGTCGCTCCCCCCCCCAGTCCCTCCAAAGCCTCTGAAGGCAGCAGAGGCAGCGCAGCAGAGGAAAGGCACCTTAGGTGAGTGAGTGTCAAACTCTTCTACTGTTTATCTTACAAATTAAGGCTATTAGCAGGTTAGCCCAGGCTATATATTTGCTCAGGGCCTTGAGCAGGTATTAATACACACGTGTTTCCAATCCTATTGCTGGTCTCGCTGCACCGATGGCCCGTGGCGTGGGTGTGTTCAGTCAGTCTTTGGCCCTTGTGAGCTTTATGAGGCAAAATGTTCTAGTGTGTGAATAAGTGCGAGAGTGTTGGTGTGTAAAATAGAGATACACTGGTGGTTAAAAGCAAATGAAGGATCAAAGAATCTTACTGTCCTCAGAAATGTAATTAAGCATTTTACACATTTTATATATTTAATTAGCTTTTCTTTTTTATTTAAATTAGTGCAATTAGATGTAATCCCTGTCACTGGTTGCAAATTGTGCCTTTAAGAGCTCCTAGCCCTAAAAGTAAATGTCATTAGTTCGTATTCAGTGAAGATATTTAGTGTAGCACGATGGTGTAAATGTCATTTCAAATGTGTTTCTAGTCTGAAATTAATAATTAATAATAAAAAAAACAACACCTACTCTTATTTGGAAATAAAAACGGCCAATTTGATGCTGTTCTGAATACTGGCAGACGCCGCGGTGCTGTAAATCCACCGCTACCTGCGTTGGCCTCCAAAAGCACACACTTGTCTGACGTTTTATGTGACGACACGTGACACGAGGTTTTAAGGCCGAGTGTGTGTGCAAAGCATAAAATGTTCAAACGAAGAGACCACCGAGAGGTTTGCGATGATCTTGAAGCGAGCGGGGGAAGGGGCAGCATGTTTTCTCTACAGTAGACAGAAGCTGAAGGTAAAAGACCTGCTGCTCAACCTGTGGCTGTCAGTCAGGCCCGCAGGCAGGACAGATTACAGCAACCACAGCTCAGTGCCACCGTCACCAAAACAAACATGCAACTACCACTTTACTCCTTTTCTTACACTAATTTAAGGAGTGTGGGGCGGTGTTTAAAGTTAACATCGTCATTTGCTGCTAAATTACCAAAATTTGTATAATTGCTGAAATTTTACCAGCCAGCAACAGTGACAGTTCTGGCTTTAGCCAAAAGATAAAACAGTAAAAAGATTTCTCGCTCTCTTTAACAAGTTATTAAAAACTTCTAAGGGTTTTTTTTCTCCTTTTTTTGTAGGCAAAACACAAAACAGAGAAAAAAATTAGAAGAAAATAATCCAATAAGCTGTGTAGGTGGGATTTAAAAGCCTCTGAGAGCTTGGAGGAGAAAAATCTTACCTGGAAATGCAACAGGCCAATACAGAGGTACTACACAGATAATCACACAAGCAGTGATATGACCAAAAGCAAACAGAACAACAAAAATCCAACAGAAGCATAAAATTGTTGAAAGTGTGTTATATACATTAAAATAAAAACAAAAAAATGAGAGAAAGGTAACGTTATGTTTTTATATTTAATTTATTCAACATGTAAATGGGCCTTATGTGGCACCTGGAAGTGACAAAGACATTAATAAATTTTTTATTATGTAAAAAAAAAAAAAAGATGTCTTTATGGGTCTCATGTGTTCAAACACAAATTAGAAAAAACACAGACGTAATAATGTAAAATATCTTTTTTTAGGAGAACTTATAATTGCTGCCTTTTTTGTCCACATGCAGCAACTTTAGGCTGTGTTACAAAACATGATATATTTATATGCTGCATTTAAAAAGAAATCTGCTGGCACAACAACTTACCAGACTTTATGATAAAACTAAATCCTTTCAGTTATTCTTGCTGCCACTTGCTGCACTCACTTTCCCAACTTTAACGGGCCCGGATGTGTAATATGCTTCACTACAGAAAGGCTTTGATGCCGACTCTCTCTCGGCTTCAGAGTCTAATATGAGCATTTAAAAAGGCCCAGTGTGTGTGTAATCAGTATTAAACATTTTCCTCTTGCTTTAGTCTCCGGCTAATATGGAAACATTTCAGAGTGTATAACACTCAGTGAGCCTCCAAAGCATGCAGCCGAGTACAGGCGTGATAACCAAAGTGTCTTTGTAAAGAAGAAACCTGCAGAATTTAGATCGCTGACTTCTCCTGACCCAAGATAGAGTCAGTATAGTGATTTTTTTTATCATTATCTCTTTTAAAACAATTGCTGGTATTAAACGTGATGGAACACAAGCTACTTTCATGATCGTCATCAATAGAAAATCACTTTAAAATCAGTTGCAGCAAATAGTTTTTCCCCATTTTGGTCCACCTCCTTAACTTTAAGATATTTTTAGGACTCAGATTCTTAATAAGGAGACAATACTTAAATGTGCCACAGCTTCAGTGACAAACATAATATCAGACTGAGCTGATTTTGTGAGTAATAACAGAACAGGGACAGCGGCTGTGTCGAGATGAATACATGCGGGTGGTGTGGAAACTGTCGTCGCTGCTCATTTCCTTTCAAGCTTCGGCCGCAGATTTACAGCAGTTGTCAGGAATATTGTCCGTATGCATGATGGCGGCGGGATGTCAGTGATATATGATGAAGAGAGACAGTAAAAGTTGTCTCCGTTTACAGCTCAATTGCATAGAGAGAACGGCAGCCCTCTCAGGGAGTGACAGTGAGACAGCGTGAAGAAAAAAATCGCGACGGCTTTAAAATCATTTTGTCATTTTCAATCGGATTAACTCCAGCTTGAGATGTGCAAAATACATTTGTGCTTTTACTTTCATGAGATTTGACACATTTCTGTTTACATGATGGGGAAAGAATGCATTGTTTAAACTCTACGAGGGAAGGCTTTTCTTCTTAAAATGCATTTGTTAAACAGAAACCTTACTTTTTTTTTTAGTTTAACAGATATTACTGCTGCCAGGAACACCCGCACACTCCAGTTTTTCCTGTCACGTTTGTTCTGTTTGAAAGAATTATTTGGATCCTTTGACAAAAACGAATAAAATTAATCTGATGGATTCAAAACATGAGCCAAAAACAGGCTCATTTTCTCCCCCCCCGAGAAGGTGTTATTTCAAACATAACAGCGCTGATGATAATGCCTCTGCAAAAAATGTGTCTTTAGAGTCTTTTATGCTCCTCTAATGGTGTCATCTAACTCACTTGCTGCTCTTAGGTGGCCATTTTCTGTGTCTGTAATGGCCGTGGACAGCCGGGGTGAGATCATCATCTATAATGGGGGGGTTGGTTGGAAATGCCTGGTGTGATGGTTCCCCTTTGCCTCCAGCTTGAAGGAATTGGAGCCTGAGTAGACGTGTGTGATGCTGTGCAGGGCCCCCGCACCCAGTCAGACCACACCTCAAACAGCCCGGGGTCGCCACACTAAAACCTCCATTTAGATCTGGACCCAGTACAACCGCCAAAACCAAAAGCGGCACCGGCTTCAGCCAGCCGCAGTGCTAAGCTCGTTTCCTCCCAGACTAAATTTGTAAACGCCCTCCTTCATTTCGCCCCCTTCACACTCCTCACCATCTCCAAACGAGAGGGAATGGTTGCCAGGCGGGGAACAACTCCAGACTTCTCAATTTGTGAACCGGCCCATTAGTGATTTTTATTTGTTCGATTTGATCGCCTGCCCACCTACCGCCCAACCAAAACCACCCTGCGCACTACACTTCCTGCTCCACGCTATAGCACATAATGCTGCAGGCCTGGTCCAGTCGCTGTGGAAGAGCTCTGGTCGTATTGCATCACTCCAGCATCGCTCTGATGGTCCAGCTTCAACATGCTGTTTCAATAAGGCAAATCATTCAGAAGAGTGAAGTCAACCTTTTATGATTTAACGGCTTCCTTCTCCCTTCGGGTTCTTGGGGGTTTCTGGACGATTCCCAGAGAATTTGTTCCGTCGACTTACCATACGGGGGACCGACTAGTTTTCTGACTAATGCAAGTCAACGTGTTAGGGCTGGTAAATCTCATTAACACCTAATCCAGTGCCATCGGTCTGATTTCTGCTCAGCATCATCATTAGTTTCGTAGTGGATCAGTGATAGTATCGTTTACAACGCTGTCTCTTAGAAGCTACGTTCATACAGGACTGATTTGCAACAGCTTTGGTGAAAAAAAAAAAGATTACATAACGCGGAAATGTTGTTCAGTGAGTTGCAAAAATGTTGGTGTTGAACTTGTTTATGGGTGATGGATTTCATTTGCTTTCTTTCAAAATACCCTCCAGTGAAAGTTACAAAAGCTACTCAGCTTTTGTAACTTTTGTGCTCAGGCGCTGGCAACTCTTAGATATGATTAGAAGGATAGTTTGGTTTAACAGGGGAAAATGTCCAGAGCAACTTAAGCCAAAAAGATGATCTCTTCCTAACTTTAGTTTAATCTTTATTACCAAATCAAAAACAGATGGATATAAATGCATTGGTAATGTTACTAATTCCAATGTTTGTCTACTGTCTCACATCAATATTGCACTGGCTAAATGTTCCAGTTTTTTGGGTATTGTTGGGTTTTCATCCCAAATATTCATATCTGAAATATATCTCTTGAGTCATCCGATGAATTCGCTCCCAGATTGGTTATACTTTTGCTCTAACAGCAGGCTAAGATCCCATTTATAATAAAGTATAAAGCACATTCAGAAGACCTGTCATGGGACAATGCAGTTTTTTCAAAAAGTAACATTGCATTCGAATTTGAAGCAACATTTTCAGTCTCTTTGCTGCAGTGATCATATTTACATGTTCATTGATACGTCTTTTTTTTTAATTTCCAGTTGTGTAAGGTCAACATCAGATTTTCATTTTGCCTGTATTTTGTCTGTTTCAGCATCTTCTTTGTTCTGTCCCGAGTAAACCTCTTGTGTAGGGTGTGTGGGGTTGGCTGTGATTGGCTGATGTCTCACCCTCCCGTTAGCTTCGTTGCACCTGTTAAGGTGGGATAAATAACACCAATATCATCCTCATTAATACACTTTCTTCACATTATTTTCCTTTCTTCACTTTTCAGTCTGACCAGATGGCTAATCAATCAAAATAACTGAAAACAGCTGTTTGAGGCTGAAGAGGAATTAGTTGCATTTTATTTTATACAGCCTGACGGTGCCCCGCGTTCTTGTTTTAGTGGATATTTATCAAGGTATGAAAAAAGAGAAACCTAAGGAACAAAGAAATTACAACATGAAACTAAATAAAAAGTGAGACTCGTCTTATTAATATGTGTGTACATTGTGACTAAAATATGTCTCTTTGGATTCGAGAAGAAAATGTATCTTTGTAACATATGTCTGACATATTGTTGCTTGCATGTCTTGTTCCTTTTTATCCTTCTTTGTCTTTTTTGTTAAATAATTATATTTTGGTAAGTTTGTTTGTTGCAAATGTACTTTGTGATGGATGTCTGTGGGATTAAATGCCATTTTGCTGTGTTTTTACAGCCGTACACTCTACTGGTGGTCTGAATAGTAAGAACTTCGCGTGTCTTTGCGTTATGATCAAAACAAATTTGTTGGTTTAAGCTTTTGATCATGAGCATCTGCAACACTTTCAAGTGGTTTTAGTCTAGAAATAGAAAAATGCGTCTAGAATAGCAAGCTCAACTGCAACCATAGCATTAGCCTTAAAATCCAAACTGAATCACGTTGCTAAAATAATTCATTTACTTCTTCAGCTGTGATTATCAGCCGTACTATATTCACTTCACTCTAGTAATTGTATTATCCGTGTGTTTGACTTTAAATCCAGTGTGTACACGACACTGTGTGTGTGTGTGTGTGTGTGTGTTTTACACAGACTGTGCTCAGTTGCCACACTGATCCATCCTTAGCACTACCAAATCTCTCCACGCTGTGACCTGAGGACCTATAGGTCCTGCAGCCTTTGTCCATAAGGTCACAGGAAGTGCAGCAGGAGAACAGTGACCTCCACTGGTGGGTTATGAAAGTGATCTGTGATTCCTAACCCTATGCATATGAGCGTGATCTTCATGTTGAAACATTGGGAATAGAAAGATAAATGAATGTGTTTTTTCAACAACAAGACAACCAGCACTGTCAGTTTCCTGTGTTTGTGTAAACGTGTTGATTATAGTGAGCTTTTCAATGTGAACCCAGCAGCAGTAACTACTCTCTCTCCATGGGTGGCTGGCTTTTTTTCCTCCCTTTTTCTCTCTCTGTAGCCTTTCCCCTTCTCTGCGCTCTCAGGTGGAGTTCGGGTTGGTTCTACCTTGTGCTCTGAGTGCAGAAAAAAATCACTTGGTGCAACTCTGGCCAAAACTAATCTTTTTCTCCTCCTTGGGAGAAGACTGTTCCTGTTAAGTGAACAGTCACCTGCTATTTTTCCAGCTCCAGACTCTCCCTCAGTTGATTTGAACTCAGTAAAATAAACCCTTTTTAAAACTGAGCACTGTGGTCCAAGCCCTGCTTCAGAGTCCTTTGAAAAACTTACTTTTATTGATTTTGAGAGAACAATCTAGCCAAATGGACTCTGCAGCCACACCATGCGGCAATATCAAATCAATGCATGCTTCTTGGCCAATATGATCAAGCCTTTTTTGGTATTGCATGCACCAAGTCATCCATGAACGCCTTGGTTAGTTGTGTAGCATAGTTTAGTCCGTTCACGCAAACTTACCTCAAGCTCCAATAACAGAACCAACTGCACCTCTCTAATCATCAACTCCAGAGACTTGGACAACTGCTGGGATTTTATTATTTCATAGTCTTAGTCTGTCTCTCTGTTCTTTTCCTGAAGACAGACTAAAATATCTTACATGGTGGGTGTCACTCCTGAACTTATGATGTTTAGTACATTTGAATCGAACTCTGGATCATTTGCGGTTTGTTTGTGCAGATGTGAACGCAGTAATTGCACTCGCACTGATTCCTAAGAATTGTTCATGTCTGCTAATGATTCATTAGGAACTACAGTAATGTTGCTGCTCCCCTCACAAAACTCACCTAAAAACCTTTTTATTTGTTCCACTGAAGCAGATGCAGCCTTCCTGCAATTAAAGAACACATTCACTTCAGCCCCAGTTTCGATTTAACTTTATTTTAACAGATCATTGTGGAGGTGGATGCCTCTGACTCTGGTGTGGTTGGGCCCACACGGTAAGTTATGTTCCTGCACTTTCTTTTCACAACATCTAAGTTCTGCTGAGCAAAGCAAAAATGTTGGGACCTGCAAGCTGTCAGCTGTGGAGCGGAGGCATTGGTCAAAGGGATGAAATCATTCCTATCTGCAATCCTCCACACAGATAAAATCCAAAGGGGCAAGGTGGTCTCTGTTTTTTGGTCGGTTCAGGTTCGACCTTACCTCTCCCTCTGGTTCTTGCAGCATTCAGCCTGATTTGTCCAGTTTTGTCCATGAGGTTAAACTCTTGGTACCTAAAGCAATCCTACCACCTCTGTGTGCTATTAGCAGTCTGCCATGAGAAATTATACGTGAAGCACTCTAAAATGACCTGATTATGAACATGACCGTGGTCATTGCTCCCTAAGCATGGTTCTGTCAGAGGTTTCTTCCTGTTAAAAAGGAGTTTTTCCTTCCCACTGTCGCCAAAGTACTTCCTCTGAGGGGGTCATCTGATTGTTGGGGTTTTCTGTCTTCTCTGTATTTTTGTAGGCTCTTTACCTTAAAATATAAAATGCCTTGAGACAATTGTTGTTGTGATTTGGTGCTATAAAAATACACATAAATTGAAGAGATCCTATAAGTCGACTCATATTTTGTTCTAAATAAACTTTCAACCTCCACTAAAATGAGCAGCTTCCTAGTTGAACATGTTTACCAGTCACATAGATGATAGAGGGTTTGGTTAATTTCTTGGGTGTGGAGAGTCTTTTTTTTTTAGCCGTAAGAGTTAACCTGAGTTTGACCTCTGGGTTCCATCCTCAAAATAATGGCTAGGAGCTAGATGCTGCTTTACAATATGTTGTTACCTTAAACCCTTCTGTTTGGAATTCAGTTTCAGTCCTGATCCAAGTATGTCAAAAAGACTATGACCTCCTCTGCCATCAGACCCTTTGAGACCTCTCTGGGCTACTGGAAAATACTCATCTGCAATCCTGAGCTGGCATGTTATGTTTTTACTTACCTGAAACTGAACAGCCTCCACACCCTCCACTGTTTCCTGTATTTCCTGAAAAAAACGTCTTATTCTGCCTGTTCTGGGGGGGGGGGAAGTTCAAGTAATCAAATCAAAATCACAGCAGACAAATCCTCAGTATTACTCTGGCCACAATTAATCTATTTCTCCTCTCTGCTGTCTGGAGAAAGACCATTTCTGTTCCATTTAAAGAGGCTCACCTGAGATTTCCCCTGAATAAAATAAATCTTTTTGAAAACATGTGGTCTGGCTTGTGCTTCAGGGTCCTTTGCAAAAGTTACCTGTATTGGTTTTGACACACATGAATCTAAATAAACATTAAAGAACTCGGATCGCTGGTTCTTGTTTATATAGAAAGGGGCTCTAATTTTAAGCTAGCTCTGGATATTTATACTTAAATCGTTTATAATCAGAAGTAATAGACAGAAAACGAGTCATTGTGTGCTCTGGTACCATTTGTTGTTCTCTCTAAAGAAGCGTGCAGAGTGCATAATATTTCGATTTCTGGCTCTGAGGAGTGGTGGAAAATATTCCGATCATTTACTTAAGTAAAAACACACCAGCACTCATCTCAGATTCAGGCTTGATACCAAAAAAATCTAAGTCCCTACAAGCACAATAGCCCCCGTTAGTGTTACAGTTCATTATTTTATTATTTTATTATTTAGATCAGGGGTCCCCAACTCTAGTCATCAAGGGCTACTGTCCTGCAGATTGTAGATGTATTCCTACTCCAACACAGCTGAATCAAATGATTGGATTACCTCTTCAGCATGCTATGAAGTTTGGCAAAGGTCTGTTAACAAGCCATTCATTTGATTCAAGTGTGTCGGAACAAGGATGCATCTAAAAGCTGCAGGACGGTAGCCCTCGAGGGCTGGTGTTGGTGACCCCCTGATTCAGACTGTTATTTTTATTGTACAGTTAACCGAATAAGACATTTTCAAAAAATAAAACACAACAATATATGACCCACAATTGAGATTCTTATTCGCTTAGAATTAAATAGAATTTTATTAATATTAATTACGATATAATTATATTTACCTACAGACAGTTACCAGTAGCTACACTAGAATAAGGGGGTAACGATTCACATTTTTACAGGTAAGAATAAATAATTGTACTGTAATTCATTTTAGGAAGTCATTAACTAGGTGTTTTGCAGGAAAGAAGAAAGCCATTACCCCCGCGTTATTATCAGAATTAAATCGAACAGTCAAAAATCATGCATTCCAAAATAATGCATAATTACAGTAATAATTAGGAGGTTCATTCTATGCATTATACAATAAATTATTTATAATGTGGAGGGGAAATAGTGTCGATTTTTACAATGAAACACATGGAACTTAAAATTACTGATATTATAATTTTTTCTTCTTTCCTATAAAACATTTGAAGATTTTCATGCCATAGAGTTATTGACAGTCTCATCTGTGTCTGCATTTCTGTAAAAATTTGAATTGTTACCACCTTATTTGAGTATATCTACCAGTATTAAGTACAAGTATTTGTATGTAAATATATTTGTAATATTTTTCAGAGAAAATACAATAAAATTCCATTTAATTCTAGCAGAATTACACCCTTAGTCATTGACCGTATTATAAACTACTACTGAAATGTGTAATTATCCATAAAAATAAACTGGCTGACGTTATGCAATGATAGAACAGTAATAGCTTGTAGTGCTAGCGTAAGTTAGGCATTCCTGGTGCTCTGACAAAGTGTACAATAGTTAGGTGATGTCAATTCTTTAGGAGTGCTTCTTCCACCTATGTTTTTTATGTGGCAGCAATTTTTGTCACTTGATTCAATATAAGTGATAATTTATAAGCATACTTCGTTATTTTCCTGTGCAAACTATGCAATATCCAACAGACTTATTTGCACATATCAATTTATTTAGATTTTATACTCTTTAATCTGTATTTATTTATCAGTAATCTTCTTTTATATTTCCATATTGTTTTCTTTACACTGAATGGGAACAGCATCTAATTTCATTGTACTTTGGGTATAATGATCATCAATGATTCTGAATGAAGCTGTTAAAATATTCTAGTCTATATCCTACGTAGATATCTGCCACTGTAGGCCAACATGTCCAGTGCCTGTTGAAGACACCGAAGTTTAGATATACTAAAACGTTATAATTAACTACACATGTCAGCAGTAAGAAAGGCAGCATGAGAGAGTTTGTCGTCTCTGTCGCAATAATATCAGTGAAAATAAAAGTTTCCTGATTAGTTGCGATGATAAGCCCAATCTTAAGTATTTTAATAGTAAACGTTGGCTTATGCTACTATATATTTGATCTATTGGATTAAATCTTATATAATACAATATTTATATGAAGGTTGCCAACTACTAAAAGTGAAAATTGTTAGATGATTGTGAAGACATACGAAATGTTCCTCCTCTGGCATCTCCTCTCCGTGTACTGACTGAGCTGAAAATCCTCACTGCGCTCAGTTTATATCACAGATTGTTTTCTGCTGAAGGCATGTTTAAAAATTCAACACTGTTTGCTTGACATTTATCTGCCTGCAAATAAATAGCGTGTCTCCCCAGCAGCCCTTGAGTCAAGGGTTATTGCTGCTCGGTGTCAGTCTGATTTAGCTCTTGCCCAATAGAAACCCTGTGACCTCTGCATATTTTGCACTCAGAGGGGTCACTGGCTAGGCCTCCCGGGAGCCGTTCTACTCTCGGTCTCCTCTCACGCTGGGAAGTGGAGTTCCCAGGCATTTCCCCTGACTGTGGTCCAGAACAATCCCAAGTCGTCGCCCAATCAAGAGAGTGAAGAAACAACCTTTTAGCTTTGTGGACATGACGCATGGCCAGGACAATAGGAGGATACAGAGGCATGCTGTAAGGGTGCAAATACCAGCAGGGTTAAATAGGTTGTCATACAGCGTAGCATCGATTTCCTGAATTTTATGTGGTGACACTTTAAGCCAGCTGAGGTCCTCTTCATGTTTTGCCCTATTAAAAATGATGACCCATAAAAGAAACCCTGATAATATATAAAATGTGTTGCCCATGGATCGTTTCCATGGGGAGTCACGCTATAAACTGACCAGAGCCGAGCCTTTCTGTTGCCTGCGTGTCGTGACATCTGTTGAAATCATAGCCCTGTATTCAACAGGACCCTGTCCTCGTCCTGTTTGCAGTTGCTGTGGAAACAGGGTTGTGTGCAGGAGGTAGTGCAGGGTTTGGTCCAAGCTCACTGGGACTGAAGAGGAGGCGGCGGTTTGGACGGGATGGACTGCATTCAGTTCCAGGGCTTTCCAGAACCTCCCGGGGGCTTCATTAAAACAAAAGGAGGAGGCGGAGGAGGAGGAGGGACTTCCTGTTGGAATGCAAGAGACCAACCATGACCGCATAGGAACTGCAACGTTTAATGTGCACCGAAGGATTATACTCAACAGTAATATGGTATATATCTCTAAAGATAATAATAATAATAATACCTATTCTGAGCACAAACCTGCTGTAATACAGAAGTATAACAACTTTGACCTCTACTGATAAATAGTAAGGATTACATAATTATCAATTACACCTATTTCCTTTTTTTCTTTTTCTTTTTTTTTTTTGTTTGTTTGTTTTTAGCTTAATTTAAAGCTGCTACATCATAGCCACTCTTAAAAAGGACCGTTCTTTATTCATTGTGTCATAAAACCACAATCAGCTAATCATTTCTTTACAATCTCTATGAGTCTTTGGAAGAATTCGGCTTGAAGATTGTACATGGAGCAGCAAATATTTATTTCAGTGTAGTTGTTAAAGCAGTAACATGATACTAACTACCCTCTATAACGTTTGTCGCTTTAAAAACAAGAATAATCGTTTGCTTAATGAAATGTTGTTAACGTTGCGTGGCCTTTGTTTACACTTTGTTTGCATGAGAGATAAAAAGTCTGCTTCAGTGGCATCTGAGCCTAATAAATTCTGGTATTTTGCAGACAGGGAGCCAGGTCCAAAAATGAAACCAGTCATTGGAACGCAATCCTGTTTGGGCCCAAGTCTTGGAAAGAGTTTTGTCGAATTGAAGTGAAATGTGACAGTACACCAACTTTTCCACTAAGCCCTTGGCAACACTTTCTAATCCTGGGGCATCAAATTCTGCCATCCTGTTAGATGCTGCTGGTGTTGTAGGGATGCGTACAAGATGTTAATTAGTGCTCTGCCAAATGTAGACACTAAAAGATACTGGGTCTCTTTACATTAAGCCTTGATTTTACTCTGTTGTGGACTCGTACACAGACAGCTTGATTCCTGTTATACGTCTTTGAAGTCCATTGCCTGGGGCCGCCTGCACAGCTTAGTGCTTAGAGGGGTGGATGCGGGCTGAGTTAAGTGTTGGTGAGTTAAGCGACCATGATTTGTGTTTTGCACTTCGTTTCACTGCTTTTTGCTTTTGTCATCACTTGCAGTTTATGTTTAGGTATCACAAACTACTTGGTTCGTTTGATTGGTTGAGTTTAAGTGCGGCCCTTCACAACATTAAGCCTACAGGATGAAAAATAATCCTTACCCATCAAAGTTAAATGGGATGCTTTAAAGTACAAGTGTCCATATGTGACAAGCAGTGTGAGAACGAATGAGAACAGGCAGGGTGCAGTCACAACTTGTTCCCGCGATGTCCTGTAATTGATGTTCCATTGCATTTGGTATCACAACAATAGTGTAAGCTGCTTGTTAGGGCTGCAGAGGTGAACACACCATTTTTAACAGTTTTTCTTTCTGCTTTTTCCTCCACTTCCCACTGTGAGCTTAGACAGGTGCACACAGACTGTAGCTAGCAGCAAGCATTCACCAACCATAATTACCCGTTATGCACTGTACATGCATTCCGAGGGTGTTCATGCATTGTTGTCCTGCAGTATTGACTATGTCAGCTTGATAATGAGTAGCTTGAGGGGGACAAAAAAAGATTTTGTGTTGCTTTTTTCCAAAACAAAATGAGCCAGAATGTGAGAGGCAGAAGCATGAATACAAAAAAAGTAATGCATGAGTCACTGGTGATGATAACTACATATACTCCCTGCAGAGATTCTGCAGGACATTTGAGACAGAAAATGTTGCGTGCTTAAGCAAAATGTGATTACAAAAAGCTTAAAATGACTCCGTACTAAGATAGAAAATGGTGAAAAGGAGAGGAGAGACAGAAAGGGAGAGAAGAAGAGAACAACACCTGGGGTTTGACAGTTGCGTTACTGCAGTTCATCATCCGGCAGGAAACAATGGGGATGTTGTCAGTCTGAAGCAACAGACTCACTCAGGAACCGGAGTGGGAAGCCTGCCACTTTGGATCCCAGATAGTTTTCCATAAAATTGATTTACGTCTCTATTTTTAAAGCTGCAACGTCGAGAAAGTGTAACAAGAAAAATAAAACGGTTCACAATTCACACTGATATTAAACGCAGTGAGTGTAAAACGTCCCGGCCACCGTGACCTGATAATGTTCCTGCGAACCACTGCGAAACCATCGAGGCCTAAAAAAAAAACTCATGTCGCTGTGACAGAATTGGACCTTTGGATAAAGGCTGGTCTTAAACAAAAACTCGCTGTTACTGTAATTTTGGATGTTCTGTGAAATGAATAAATAAACTCTGAATAAATAAACTCTTTAGTTTAAAATTCATTATGTGTGTTTGCCGCATGCTTCACAGCTATTTGCCAAGTATACAAACAGCTGCATACAATGAATTCCCTTTGAGGTAACTGTTTATTTTCACTTGTCCATCACCAGATAACTTTCTCAGCAATTTGTCCAAAATTCCACTACATTTTATAAAGACCAAATAATTACAGTGCAAACGCAGAGAGGAGGTACAGATTACATGTTGGTGTACATGACACATGCAAAATAGACTGGACTAATATGTCTCATGCTGTTAAATCCCCACGAGGATGAAAAAGTGTGCTAAATGCAATGTGAAAACAAATGTTCACCTGACTCAGTACACACTTACTGTTTCCATAGGGATTAAGAGGAGATGTAGCAACCGGTTGCTGGTAATCAGATGCACTTCATTAACTGATCATGAGCATGTGTGTGTGACCAGCTCTATAAAAGCAGAAGCTTTGGCAGTTTGCTGGAGCATTCAGGTGTACGGGTTGTTGCTTCTCATCAATCTGGGAAAGGTTTAAATTTCCAAGGATTTGAAGTCTAGAGGGGAAAAAAGATTATTCGTGAGTGGAAAACATTCAAGACCGTTGCCAGTCTTCCCAAGAGTGGATGTCCCAGCAACTTCACCCCAAGGTCAGACTGTGCAGTCCTCAGAGAAGCTGCAAAAAAATCCCCAAAAAACCAAGAGCTACAGCTCAGATTCTACAGGCCTCACGCTAAAATTAAAGTTCATGACAGAAAGCCCTTTTTTCTCTATGAAGAACATAGCGGTACATCTTAGATTTGCAAAGTGATATCTGAACACATCAAAAGACTTCTGGAACAATGTCCTTTGGACACACAAGACCAAACTGGAGATATCTGACCATAAAGCACAGCGGCACATCTGGTGACAAGCAAACAGTCATCAGTATATCAGCTGATAGGCTGCCTATCAGCACAAACACCTCATATAATGATGATGATGATGACTGGGGCACATTGCAGCCACTGAGCCAATCATGAACTCCCCAGTATATCAAAGTATTCTAGAGTCGAATCTGAGATCATATGTTTGACATCTAAGCTTTATAACTGAAAAATGAGCTTATGAATAATACTTGTTAGCCCTCCCACCCCTTTTTTCAAATATTGCTCTGACTCAAATTATTTATCACAGACAATTTGACTTGAAATGGATGGATGGGGACGTACAAACCTTTACTAAAAACATAGCATCATAATCAGTTCGCTATCCAAGCTTGAGTGTGGGCAATACAGTGACAGGTTACCTACCCCACAAAAAATGGGCACTACATATCAGCTGATGGTTCAAATGATCTACATCTACGTAATGGACACTATTTAAGGCACCTACCAGCCGTTTCTGCTCCTCGTGTTCATCCTGTACCCGACTTAACAGATGTCATCACTGTCGTCACAGAGGCCGGCTACATTCAGTGTTGTGGACTTGCCGTCGATGGAAACAATCTTCTTTTGACTTCAATGATCCAAAATTAAATGGAATTTTTATTGGTTTTGTCCCACATGATGGTCTTTGCAATTTGAATTTTCATCATTTAATCCGCACAACACTGCAATGTTAATTTAAAAAGAAAACATTACTGATTACTAACGCAAACAGTGTAGCTACAAATAAAATACCAATATAACTCCTCTCGATGAGTTGTAAAAACTTTTTTTTGAGTTGACAAACAAAGCCCTATATTCAAATGTTGTCTCAAACTTAAAGGGTCTGGTTGGCGCAGACTCACAACTCCAACACTCGAGAGTTTGTCTCACTTGTGTGGTTAGGTTCAGGCAACAAAACCACTATAAATTCCCCAGTTTATGTCTCTATTCCTACTGATTACTCACCCTGTCAGTTACAGATATATGTTATGGTGGAACATCGCCAAAAAGAAGTCCAACAATACAACAACAAGAAAGAAACACAAAAAGTCAGATAGTTAGACAAACGTCAAAGTTAACCAAACATATCGGAATGCAAAAAACAAAGGCGGACAGTTAAATTATTACCCAAACTATCCAATGTAAACATCCATCCTAGTTTACAGACCAACTTCCTGCTTCGCGATCATGTATTATAATAAGGAACGACCATACTGACAAGTGCAGTTGCATTTGTTCTGTCTCCAAATGTGGTTTAGATATTCTGGCTAAACTTGGATTCATTACAACATACCTGATTGTCTGTTTGTGTGTCTTTTCCTGCTAAACCATGTTTCCAAAACTATGAAAAACACAACAAACGGCCCAGTTTATAATGAACCAAAACTATTATTATAGACAGTCTATTAGGAAAATTGCTAAATTTGCACCCTTGAACCAGAGTGTGAAAGTTAAATGAACATTAGAAATTTCAAAAAGTGCAGCTGTTTGTGTGATCACAGGCTCCATTTTCTCTCCTAATGAAGTGTGTTACACAACCAAGCCATGTTTATCTTCCACCTGATTGATCCTTTATAAAGCGCTGATTACATCCGACTAATTAGGGAACCGCTGAGTGGGAGGCAGATCGCACACATTCACACTCAAACTTGCAGGAACACACACAAAGTTTAAAGACACAAAAGCACAAGTGCGTGCGCAAACGCACACCGGCGCGCAGATTTATGAATTAACAAATAATGAAACGCGCACGAGCACTCACTCACACGTCGCGTGGAGATATTTGCGCTGATTCCCTGCCTCAATCTCACACCCACACAAACACTAACATACACATTCCTTGATTCTAGTTCTCGTCGGATGTGTTTACACGCCACCATCACTTCGTGGTCTGGCGTGAGGCATCGAAAGTGATCAGAAGTGGGACCAACAAAAAGCCGGGCCAAGCCGGAGAGTAAATAAGTAATAAATCTATCCCACATCAGCGGAACGTTTCACTGTAAACACGCTCTTAAAAGCGAGCATGTTGTGGCATCCCGTGCTGATGGGAAGATGGCTGACATTCCTGCTGCTCTCCACAAGAAAGAGCAGGCGTAGAAAAAGAGCTGTGAGTTTACGGGGTTTTTGGCCAGTTTCTCCAGAGCATCTGGCCGCTTTAATCACAACAAAGCACAATCAGTCAACGTCAGAGAGATTGAGAGGAGCAGTGATGAGGGGGTTTGGTCCGGGACTTACAACGTGTGAGAAAGAAGGAGAGAGGAAGACGGGCTGTTGTGCCAAAAATTGTGTTGCACCAAAAAATGTTTTCCCCCGGGATCCCTGCGATTATATTATAATGAGAGAAATTAATGTTCAGCCCACTGTAAACTGAAAGCTTCCTCGCATAACCAATGGATATGTGTGGTTTATAATAATATCAGAAAGGAGCATGTTTGCGATTTGTTCTGAGGAATCGATTCATCATTTTAATCACAGTTTGTGAAATGTGTTCAAAATATTTTTTACTATTTGAAAAGAGGCATGTTCTTTTTTTCTTTTTCCCCCATGGTGACAAAATCAAAACTCTGGGGAAACGTAAGGGGTAAACAAAATTTTGCACAATGATTTTTCCTGTTTAAAAATGAAAACCACTGATAATTCAGCTGAATTAAACATATTCTAGTAAAGCAGCACTATTAGTGTTTGCCGCTTCTGTCACATTAGTGAGTGGTTGCCTTTTAACACAACCACCAGACAAAAGGCACAATTAGCCTTAGTTTGGAGCCACTTGATGAATCTAAGTCAATTACTCGCTTTTCTTTTGACCGTCTTTTGGTCTCTATCAACTCTTGAGAAAGACATTTATGACTCTTTAGTTGTGTCATATGACAGCTAGTGCCAAATTATTTAGTCTGCTGTGTAGCATGATGGATATCAGCTCATTTGACTGTGATCAGCGTTATATGAAAATATCATATTTATTTAAACTCTAAATCACACGTTAACGACCTTAGTCATGAAAATCCCAATGACATGAACATGGTTGAAGATTTTAACCAATGAACTACATGTATTCAGTTAATTATACATCATGTATCGTGTAAATCTGGGTGCTGCACCAAAAACCTCCTTGTTTTTGTTTTGGTTGCAGCAGGTTGCCATAGTCACCTGCAGATTGTATGGAAAATACTGATTTGTCTGCAAACTCTCATCAATGATGAGCTGGGCAGCAGCTAAATAGAGAATGCTCATGTGCCGCCTTCAAAATAAAAGTTGTGTCCAAGCATCGGTGCCAACAGTTTTCAAAAGTTGCAGCTTGAACTTCGAAATAAAAGTCTGTGTAGCAGTGGCTGCTGAAGACCAAAACCAAATGGTTGGGGAATAATGACCGGTGTCAATGACCAGTCTCTGGGCCTGTGTGACCGTGGCCTTATTAGTCCCAAGTTGACCTTTTGTTGTCGTTCGTCTAAAAATGACATACAAGTTCAAGGTCACATGACTGCAAAATCTCAAAGGCGGTTTTGTAAATCCTCTTTTCCTTTGTTTGTTCTGGATTGAGGCTTGAACTGGCCAATGCACATCAATAATCATAAGGTTCGGTCTTGGAGGCGCCTTGTGTTAGTTTGATCGCACACTTCAGAAAGCGGAAACAGAAGTACGTCATCCTGTGCAGTTAGCACAATGAGACAAAGAATAAAAAAGGCATTCAATCAGAACTTTAGATGTAGATTGAAGTGAAGATCATCGATTCATTTAAGAAGTGATTAAAAAGAAATATAGATAGAAAAGTTTAAAAAATGAAGTATAGAAGAAAATACGCTCATAATATTAGACTATTAACCTACGTATTTTATAAAGTTGGATCAAATACAAGACACAAGTCCAAAGGAAAGCAAAAAAATAGATAAATGTTAATAAATGATTAAAGACTTTATTTTTATTTAGAAATTATTCCCAATATTATTTATTGTATATTAATTTTTTGTCTGTAGTTTGTTTATTTATTGTTGAATCATGAAGCTTTTGCAAGGAAAAAAAAAACTCAACTGACTATAAAAATGTTTTTGTTCTTCTGTTACGGGTCCGCTGTTATTATTCATGTCTGATTTTTATTCTTTAAAGTCTCAAAATTCAGTTTTGCTGATTAAACAAGTAATGTTAAAAGAAACCCACAACTATGGCAGTTCAATGTTGTCCTTAAATTTTTATTGCAGTGTTTCTGGTTTTAATATTTTACAGAATAACATACCATTTAATTTTTGTTGTATTTCTTTCTTTTTTTTTAAATCACTTATACCAAAGCATATTTGTACCACTGAGTAAGTAGTTTATGAAATTTCTTTGTAACTTTGTGTGAGATTTAGCTGTTTAGCAAAGTAAGAAAATCTTGACTTAATTCAGTGATATACACTTGTTCAAATCTGCCTTTTGGAAATATTCTGGCTGCACTTTGCCTCTGTGCTGTAGACAGATTCAAGGGGTCACACATAAGCATAGCGATCATTTTACTGGTCAACATCAGGTCCATTTAATAGAGATGGAAAGAAGCTGGGATTTCTGGGGGAGTTGAAAACCGATCCCTCTCCCACTTGTAAAAGTTGCACACTTAACTGGACGCATGCAAGGAGGTGAAATTGATCGTAGAAGAGTGGGTGTGAAATATATGCACAGCCCTCGGCCACCTGGAGGTGCACACACATGTGAGTGTGTGTGTGTGCGCGCGTGCATAAAAACTTGAGCGACATCTAAGACACCTTGCAGGCTACACACACACACACACACCGCTGAGAGCTGGAGGTGAAGCGAGGAGCAATAACCCCAATAACTTCTACGGCTCAAATTAGAGGTGCATTTTTAAAGGGGCCTCCCACGCAGCTATCACCACGTTCATTACTGAAGACCCTAATTATCAGCTTCTTGAGCCCTGAGTTCACTCTAGAGACTGAACCTCATATGTCAACAGACAGGCGACCACGCCCCCCACCCTTAAGAAAGGGAATACTATCATAAAAGGCCTTGATGACATAAAACAAAGCGATTGACTTTGACGTGGGAGGAGATTTTAGCTCATTTGGGGTTTTTCAGAAAAGGGAACCAGCTCTGAATTGATCTTGTGCTTTACGGCCTGC
>VUQR01012290.1:33489-51561 GCA_015108515.1 Hemichromis elongatus
CCCCCCTCCGCACTACGTCCCTGGATTTATTTCTGCGTCTGTAGAGAAGGACATAAATCATCCTCGGACTCTCTTTCTTCTGCTCCCTCTTTCTTTTCTGCCCCCCTTTCTTTCTCTCTGAAGCGAGGGATGTGGCTGTCTGCAGCACAGAGTCCGGCTCTCTCCCCTCCGGAAGAATTAGGCCCGCAGACATTACCACATTGTATTTTGCAGCGCATAGTTTTTCAAAAGGGGGAACCAGTCCTGGCTCCACCACAGTCCCAGTCCTGCGGGCCCCATGGGCCTCTTTCCCTCACTCTCTAATTAGATTAGCTGGGTCCCCAATCTGGCAACCCAGGGCTCCAATCTGGCAATCCGGCTACCTTTGCGGCGGAGCAATATCTGCTCTTAAGAGGAGGAAATGACCTAAATGTTGGTCAGTATGGTATTCTGTTACACCCAATGGTGTGCTGACAAAACAACTTGGGTAATGAAGACGTTAGAGGGCAAGGGAGAGAGAAGGGAAAAGAAAAAGGATTTACAGCCGAGCTCTATGAAAAGTGCTGGGCCAACCAAGGGCTTGTGGTTGGGACAGCCATTTTGGGAGGAGAGCTGGCAGCCGAGGGAGCCATCACAGGTCGGGTGAGTTCCAAAATAGCCAATTAGGTGCTTAGAAGCTGTTGCATATCAATAAATACCACCAGAGCATGTCGCTACTTGGAGGTGAACAGTTAATTCGCATGTGAGAAGCGTCTAAAAGTGGATCTTTTAGACAGGACGAATACTGGAGTCACTGAAATATTACCTTTCTGTCTGCCTTTTCTGTCTGCTCTTGCGCAAGTGCTTCAGCATCTTCAAGTGCCTGACCAGAAGGCCATAAAATATCACAGCAGCATCGGAAAGGAAGTCGTCAAGCCAACTGATGAAGCCAAAGTTAAAGCCAAGGGTATGAACAATTTAGGAGCCTAAAAGTCTTACAGGACACTGTATTTCTGTCAGTACGAATGCTTAACTCGCTGCCAAAGGAGATGATTAAGAAATGTAAAGAAAATACGAAGTGAGTCTGTGCATAAAAAAGGGGGGGAAAAACTGTTAAAAGCGAACGAGGACAGTCAAACGGCACAGAGCTTCCCGCAGCGAAACACATGTGCGGACAAGACTAATCCAGCAGTGCACTAAATTCCACAGGCAGCCATCTAGATGGGACGTGACAGCATAAAACAGAGGAGAACGTCTGGAGATTTCACTGACAGGAAGTGAGTGCTGTGAATGATTTGGCCTCATAAATCATTTTTTGGGGAGAGATGCAGGGAGCTTCCAAAACCAGGAGTCTTTTTCATGCACAACTGATTAGTTGATCCCTCAAAGGGTGCTGCGCAGAACGGTGTTGTGTGTGCGCGTCGCAGCTCCCACGCTAGAACACAAATCAAGATGTTATGACAGGTCGCGATGACTAACTTGCTGTTGTTGTGTTTGAGGTTTTCGTTGTGGAGAAAATAGTTAGAGTCATTCACCGTGGCCCAGAGGGAGCCGAGGGAGTCCTGAGTCGGAGAGACATGTTCATGGGAAAGATCAAGGGGGAATTTGTCTCTACGGTGTACTTAGTCTGTGAATGCATGTGTGTGTGTACGTGTGTGGGAGTGCAGCTGAGTTTGAAATTATGGCTGCAGTAATTTAGATAAATTTGAAAACAAATCATTTGTTCTTTGTTTGGGACAGCCATTCACAACATGCTTCTGTTTTAGCTCCTTTTTAAAAAATACTCTCTCTCAAAATAAGTGATTTTTGTTTTGTTTTAAGCGCAGAAAAAAAAAACTGTATTTAGGCACAAATGTAGAACCCTGAGACGGACGGGTAAAAGCTTGTAGTTTGCCAGGTAACACTGACTTAAAAGGAAAAGAAAGAGCCAGTTTTACAGGCAAATGTTAATCAGGAAAATGCAAAGAGAGATTGCCGTACAGCTCAGAGCATCCAGATAGGATGATGACGGGAAATATACTGGTGTCTTTAAGCCTTTTATCAGCGTTACAAAAATAAGCACCAGACAGTCTGAAACAGATAAATAAAACCCATATTGAAGTCCAGTGTTTATTGACCCCGTCCATCCACCCCTATCTCCTCCTCGCATGGAGTTTTTAACACTATGACTATGTCACATTATGTCATCTTATGACTTCCTTTTCTTCTAGAGACAATTACAACAGCCACTGCATGTCATTCAGGCTTTCCTGTAGGACCTACAAAAATGATCAATTCCTGTCAAAAGTAGGTTTGCAAGACTCTTTATTCCTCATAGAGCGAGGCTTGGGGATAGCGAGTGTCTGCTCCATCCGGTCTGGGTGAGGGGAGAACGGAGAGAGAAGCACTGAGGCACAATAAACAAACACTGGGCACACTGATTGGGCCAACCACAGATCAGAAACATGCCGTTTCTGACGTGGAGAGCTACGGAAAGCAAGAACCAAGAAAAAACACACACACAAACAACAGAACAGAGAGAAGACACAAAGCTAATGATACGGTAGTGTGCATCATTGGAGGTCCCCTGGAAACTGAGGTTAGGAGAGAACGATTTAATCCTAGTCTTAAAAGTAAACACACCAAAAGAGAGCTGATTCAACAGGAAACAAGCAGGCCTGCAATCTCATGGTTTGTTTCAGATGAAACATGAAGTGAAGTTTTCCTTCTATCCAAGGCGCAGCGATGACACAAATATGGCTGTATTGACGTTGCTCTGAGTGACAATGGCAGAAGGGAGTAGAGTTCCCTCAGACCTCCCTCTCTTTTGCCACGTCCTTCAGCTCTCTTGGTGGAATCAAAGGGTTTTCCAAGTCAGCCGAGAGGTGTAATCTCCCCAGCGTGTCCTGGGCCATCCATGGGGCCTCCTCCCGCTAGGATATTCCTGAAACACCAGACCTTAGGAGGAGCACAAGAGGCAGCCTAGTCAGATTCTCGAACCATTTAAGTAACTTCTTTTGACGTGGAGGAGTAGCAGGTTCTACTCTGAATCCTTCCCAAAAGACATGATTGCCTCACACCCTATGGAGAAAACTAATTTTCCTGCTTTTACCAGCGATTTGATTCTTTCCATCACTCCCCAGAGCACATGACCAAAGGTGAAAGTAGAAACGTAGATCAACCAGTAAATCAACAACTTCGCTTTCATGCTCATTTCTCTGTTCACCACAACAGACCGGCACGCCATCTGCATCACTGCTGACTCCATCCCTGTGTCAGTCTCTCGCTCCACTCTCCCCTCACTCATCAACAAAACTCCAAGATAACAAACTCGTCCACCAGGTGGGCACCCCGACCTTATCCAAGTGAGAACTGTGACCTCGGACTCGGAGGTGCTTTTGTTCCCATCTGTTTCACACTCCGCTGCAAACCACTCCAGCGCAAGCTGGAGGTCACGGCTCAATAAAGTTAACAGAGCCACATTCATGATCTCTCGAGTCCTCCAAACCCAGTACCCTCCCCCAATAGGCTACACCTAGAAGTTATACCCAAGGTCATAAATAAAATGTAATCTAATTTATTTCAAAACCTTTGTGAAACAATAGCTTGATGCTATGAGATTTTCTCATAGACTGTGAGTTTCTCATGATGCTATTGATAATAAGAAATTGAGGACTAGATAAGTGTTAGCAGTTAGCAGTACTCTGAGCTATTTAAAATTCGATGGGGCCTCTCAATTCAGCAGTTGAGTGATTGTGAGGATTGTGAAGCCAACGAAGTGGAGCTAATATGGTTTCTTTTTCTACTTCCTGTTTGTACTCTTACTACAGCATTTTCAGCAAGTTGAAATGTTTCAGAGACATTAGGATATTTTACTTTAAAAAGAATTATAGTTATATCACCATATGGATTAGTTAATCATTACCACTCTGCTCCAGGATGTTTCTAATTATAAAAATATTGTGAAGGCAAAAGATTTTTTGCACACTTGCTGCCTGTCATAATTAGTTATTTGCTAATGGGTTCCTCTTTTTTGTCCATCTCAAGGCTGAATTTTTAAAAGGTAAATAGTTGTGCTTGCTGGATTTAAACTACCCACTGCTAATCAAACAGTCAATTCAACATTTATTAATATGGCCATGTAGATTATTACAGTGTGTGTTCACATGTGTGTGTGAGAGAGCTGTAATGGATGGACGTCCCGTCTCGCCCACTGAAGGCGGGCTTGATTGAACACCGTCGGAGGAGTTGAGGAGAAAAGAAAACAACCCAAGGAGAGGAATGAACAGAGGAGCCACCGAGCTCTGCTGATATTTCATCATCTGAATCATGAACAGAGCTGCAACATGGCTGTCAGCATGATGGAGATCCTATCGAAGGGTGGGGGGGCCGAGCTCGCATCACAAAAGCCAAATCCACAGCTGCTTCCAACTAACTCGGCTCTGCTTCAGCTTCAGATCCATTCACTGAACTTTACTGGCATCAAAAGTAAAAAGAAATCACGTAGCTCCAGATAAAGCATCTTTTTGTGCTAACTCTAATTCTGCTCTAATATGAGCTTGTATCAGCAAGTGTTTCAGTAGTTGAACCATAAACCATCTGTTTTTTTCCTTCACTCTTTCCTTCTATCCTTACTGCCTTTCCTCCTTTTTCTTATTTCCTCTTCTCTCTTTCAGTCATTATTTCCTCACCTTTATTCTTTTGTTTGTTCTTTGTCTTTTCTTTCCTGTTACTTTATCTTCTGTCTTTCTTCCCGTCTTTAATTCATTCTTTCCTATCCATCTTACTTTATTACTTTTTTTATTTTTATTTTATCACTTCTGTTCCTCCCTCACGTTTTTCCTTTTTTTTTAAATTTTGTCTCCACTTCAAATTTTTATTGCTTTTCTTTCTTGTTTGCTCCACCAAACTATTAGTGTTTCATTTTGTTCTTTCTTCGTTCCCACGTTCCTCGCATTTTTTAATCATCTTTCTTTTGTTTCTCTCTTTTGTGTCTCTTTCTTTTTTCTTTTCAAGCATTTTTTCTTCTTCAGTAAATTTTTAGGCTTTATTGTTCTGCCCTTGCTTGTTTCTTTAGATCATTGCTCCCTTCTTTCCCTTTCCTTTGTTCTTTGTTTCACATTTATTTCCTTCTTTTTAGTTTTTATTTTTAGAAATCACCTTTTTTCATTTTTCTTTTATTTATTCTTTGCTTCTTGGATTCAAAGCCACTCCTCTGTTTTCTTTTCTGCCCAAATCTTGCTTTTGAGTCATTTCCTTCCATTCTTTCCTTCTTATTTCTTCCTTCTGTCTCTCTTTTTATGGTCCATTAAACCATTCTTCCTCTGCCTACAGTTTCCTTACTGTTTACCCTTCTTGCTTATTATTATTTTCACTACCCAAGCCTTTGCTGTCCGAACACGATTTCCTTTTCCACCCTTACATTGCGCAATTCACTCATTTTAACCCCTAATTCCCTCGTCTCTCATCTAAATAAATAGTTTTCACATTTTTTCAGCTGTCACATTTCACCTGCTCACCATTCTGGACATCCTTGTTTATAATATCAGACCCACAAGAAGCCCTACAGAGACGCACACAGAAGATGAGTCATTCCCTCCTCTGATGGAGCACCCATTAACCTACAGCACCCTCTGCCTCCAAACACAAATAATCAACGCTGATGTGCGATTGCATCCTCCCACTGCCATAATTGAAGATAATTGTTGGACCTAATTTGGACCAATTCACTCTATTGCTAAACTCTTTCTTACCTCTAATCCCTCTTTCTGGCACTGGTAATATACACAATGTTTGGATGTCTGACCTGCTGACTGATAGAGTCTGCAAAGAGCACAAGTAAACACTGGATAGGGCCAGAGGTCCTTTTTTTGCTTAGCTTAGCTAGAAATGACAGGGTCTATACAGAAACATCCAAGTTGACAAAAATGCTCTGGCCACCACTGCCGCAGTCGTGGATGCAAGGGGGAACGTCTCTTGCCACCGGGTGGTGCAGTCAACTACGATCAAAAGGTGCGTGAAACTTTGTGACTGCAGCAAATCAACCGGGGATAAGGAACGGCTCAATGGGCACCTTAGTGTGCCGCTGTCCATTCCTTCACAGATTTGCGAAGGCCTGGCCAAACAAACTTGGAGCTGACCAGTTTAACAGAGGCCCGGACCCCTGGACAAGATAGAGCATGCACCAAGTCAAAACCGGGATGACGCCATTAAAAGGGAACCACCGGCCACCCACGCCCGGTGGACACGTCACAGCTCAGGAGAGACCGCCATCCTGCACGGGTTTGTCCTCCAGCATGAGGCATGTCTGCGCAGACTTAAGTGCAAGGATTTCTGGGTCACCACTCTGATCAGCAGCCATGGCAGAATAGTCTATGCTGACATAAACAGGAGAAACTAGTGCGTGGGACAAACAGTCAGCCATGTGGTTGGACTTACCAGCCACGTGCTGAATGTCTGTTTTAAACTCAGAAAAAGCTGCCAAATGGCACTGCTGACATTAACTGTACGGGTCAGAAACTTGGGACATCGCAAACGGCAAGGGTTTGTGACACTTTTTTTGTCCTCGTTGTCAGCAGCATATGGCTGAAAAGACACCCGGTTGCTAGACACCCGAGACTCGCTGTTCTAATGCCGCGAACACTGGGGGCCCAACCGTAGTGATATGTTCCACCCCGTGCTGCGTCACAGTGTTCAAGAAAGTGGGGTCGGTTAGTGGGGTTAACTCTGAAAGCAAACTTTTCCAGAACGTTTCCAAACGTTTCCAGAAGCTACAAAATTAGGGTGCACCATGGGCTCGGCGCCTTGAGAAAAGCAGGGTAATGAAGAAAATGACACAGCGTCAATCAAACGTCTGTTAGCGACATCAACTAGTAGTCCGAGAACACAAAGAGAATCAGCGCCTATTATAGGCACGGAGCTAGCAGCAACTACCTTTCACCACAGGCTTTGATTGAGGAGCCATTAGCCGCAGTTAGCAGTGGCCCGCAGCCCTCAGCTAGCCTTTCAGAGCCAGACGGGGGGAGAAGGCTCATCTCCTCGTGAGACCGCAATGAAGAGCAGCCTTTCCGTATCGCCAGTGGTCGTGTCCACTGCAGAGCGTTGGCGGCCTTAAAACTTTAAGATGGCAGACAGCACTGTGCTATGGCGCCAAAATGACGGTGGTAAAAACACAGCCCTTTTCCGCAATGCCGCAGTGCCGCAATCCCAGCCACCCTCGATAAGTCGGAGGGCTCCGGGAGAATTGGTGGGGGTCCGGGAGATGCCACCGGTGAGTTGGGAGCAATTGCCTGGATTGCGGTGCCACCGTGCCGCAATTCCAGCCACCATCGATGAGTCGGAGGGCCCCAGGAGAATCGGCGGGGGTGCGCGAGATGCCGTTGGTGAGTCAGGAACAATTGCCTGGATGGCGAAGATCCTAGTAGCCAGGAGGATGAGACCCGCTTCTTCTGCAAGTGAGCTGTAATCCTTCTCACCAGCAGTGGCAAGGCAAGCTCACACTGTAGCCAGCAGCTGTTGGAGGAAGAGGTGACTGAAGAGGAATCCGCTGTCATCCGTTCCCAGCAAGGACAGCACGCTCTCCATGAGCTCGAGAGCGGTACCATCACCCAAGTAGCACCGCAGCAGTAGCGCCTTGAGAGCGGTGTATTTCCCTTGGGTCGGGATTTCCGGATGAGGGTCATCACACGGCGGATTGACATTTCGGGTCGTCAGCTGAAACGCCATGAAGAGCAAACTGACCTTCCACGTGCACAAACCACGAAGGAGGGACGTGTAGCCAAAAATCCAGCAGCTTAGCCGCCACAGCAATTGCGGCTGTAAGCGGAGCTTCCAGGCTGGAGCTGGCTTTGTCTTTTGACCTTTGCATGTTTGCCTCAGGGATGACCAATGTGGAGGTATGTAAACATGACATGAGAGATCTCAATATTTCACTCAAATCACGGCTTCTGTCAACTAAACAAGCACCACAACCTCACCCTCTCACTTCCACTAACAATGGGTGTGAGTGAAGCCACCTGGTGATCTGCCCCAGGATAAGACCTTTTTATGTTATTTACATCCCCGCCCAGTTTTTGCTAGTAAATATGGCTTTGTGGCTAAGACATATTTCTGCCCTCTAGTGGTCAAAAATCATTTTAAAACAGCTTTAAGTACAGAGTCCAATATTAACTTTTTGAAAGACTTTTCCTTTAAAACCTGGTTCAAAAAATGTTTTTTAATTTAGCACAAAATAATCATAGTCAAGTTGCTTCCTTTGGAGTTTTGCATTTAAAACACACACAAAAAAGGCTAATATCATCTCTCTTTCCATTCTTCACCTAATGTAAAAGAAAGAATACCAAATAGAAAAAAAAAGTCAATTTACAAAGAACTTTCAAGTAGATTTTATTCCTAATATTTTACAAGGAGTGTGTTTTCCACTCTGCCGTTACACACATTAAACTGCAGGCTTTGAGTGAATGCTCCAGTAATAATACTGTAGAACATGACTCAGAACTACTGTGAATCCAATTTTGACTTTGGCTCTTTCTTTCTTTCTCAGTATTGGATTCTGCTGCATTACCTCTGTGGCAAAGAAACAAAACTTAATTTGAGCATACTAGGTTAAAAAAAATCCCTCCCTTCATCTGCAGCGAGCTGTGGCAGATCTTTACAATATTGCCACTCAGCACCAGGTGCAGTGCAGTGGTTCACCACAGCACCGCCATGCACCCCCAGACCTGTCCGCATTCGCGCACCCTGGGTAGCTACTCGAGGCTGCATCGGGCAGAGCATTAGATGAAGCTCCACAGTGACTGACTGAATCTCCATTTCCACCAGGTTGTTTCAGACGTAGCTGTCAGCGAGATCCCACGTCCTGGTGAGTCTCATTTTTAAGGCGAACCTCAGCTGTGTGCGGAGCAGTGACAGCTCGGAGGGGGAGAAATGTGGAATTCATCTAGCCCTCAGGAACAGTCATCTTGGAGGGATGGAGAAAATATGTAGGAGTGGGTACGGGGGCTGGAGAAGACAGCACAATAAAAGAAACACAATAGAGCGAAACCTGCCAAATTCTACTGTTGTACAGTAACTGAAGACGCAAGACTGAGTGGAAGTTTTTCTCCCCGCAGTGCTGATCGCTGTCACCACTTTCTAATGCTGTAACATTTGCCTGTTTGCATTCTGGGGCAAAGGGGATTAAAATAACAACAATAAATTTCCCGTGAAAGTGCAGAAGAAGACATTAAAAACCTTAATTTGATTTTTTTTTTTATAGTGACCAACAAATCCAAAGATTTCCCTCCATTCTACTTACTGAAGTCTTTAAACTAAATTACAGAATTTTTTTTTTTTAACTTAGACTAAACTCAGTCTAAATAAATCAGTATTATGTTTCCAATAAAAGTTTTGATGATCCTGTAAATGTCTACTCTTCACTCGTATTTAAGGGTTTGTTTTTTTAATTCCTACATCCATGTTTTGAAAACGATTTCTAGGCCTCGAGAAAATAGCGTATGTGCAATTTTTTACAATTACAAGTCCATGTAGGGACTCAAAATAGATCAAATTATGTCTTGAAGTGAAGCTGTTGCACTGAAAGGCCAAAATAAACCCAGAAAGAAGAAAAATACAATGAAACAAAATTACCTAACCAACATTTTTTTTTTACAGTAAGATGCTTTATTATAATATCAGCTGAATTGCAGGTATGTTAAACACGAGATAACATTTGGTAAACATTTTCAGAGTGAATTTTAACAAATGAATTACAGATTTTTCTGCTGTGTGAGATATTGGGTGCACAATATGTTATGGGTGTTGTGCACAATTGCATAGGCAATTTGCACAACACCCTAACTGAAAGCTAAATTTGCATTTTGTGCTTTAAAACAAGGCAAAACTTAAACCAGGATGCCCAAAAGACTTAGCAAAAAGCTTTGAAAGTGCAACCTTAATGCAACATAGATGCATAACAATATTGTCTCTGAATTCCCCCGTTCTGGACTTTCCCATGATGACTGTTTGATGTCTGCAAGCCTCCCCTCAGAGCACCAAAATCACAGCTAAATCATAGCTTCCCAGTTTCTTTATAAACTCTCTCTGTGATGTTTACACTGCAGTGTCTCAGGAATGGATTGTTTCAACATCCATCTGTTACTGTAGTCTGATGACTCTTTAAGGAAAGAATAATCTGAATATTATAGCACCTTTTTATTGCAGCTTGAATTTGACACAACAAACTTGCATGCAGTTGTTTGCATTTGGCGGTTTAAGCAGGGAGCATTTGTTTTAACTCCACCATGAAATTGAAAAGTAATCTCCAGCAGATGGCACTATTGTCCACAGATGTTCCTCTTCGGGTTCAGGTGCTCTAATGCAAAGCGACTTCATGTGCCTCTAACATCAGTGTTACATGAACTAATGGGAAGGTATCAAAGTGCTGCAGCTGCTGCTTTAGGGTTTTTACTACAGCAAAAACAAACACATGTTGAGTCCAACAAATCAGAGTTTGCTTTACAGTCCAGGATGCCAGACATTGTGGGTTTGCAGTGATTTAACAAGGTCCAGTTCTTGAACACCTTCCCTTCTGAATTCATGCCTGCATTATTTTACTTGGCATCTCATCTCACCGAGCTTCCTGACCTGTCCAAACCCCTCATATTCTCGGTCTGCTCTTTTGACCTCGTCGCTCTGTTTGTTTTCAAGTATCCAGGAAGGAGAGCTTTTTTTGTACTTTCTCTCTCTCTCTCCGTGGCCTGTGCTTGGATTTTCAGAAATAGAATTGTCACGTTTACTCTGATCCAGATTTGGGAATCCTTTAACTGGAATGAACTGAGACACCTGGAGCCTAAATTTATAGATGTCCTATTTGCTGTCACACGCTGTACAGGCGCTAAGGGAAAAAGTCTGGTTGTTCAGAAGAGTACAAGGCAATAATCAGAGCTGTGGTTGGCTCAGCTGGCTGACCTACAGACAGCCAAACTGTGGGATCTGGATTTGGTCTTCCTCTCTGCAGCACCAGCAGTGGCGCTATCTAAACAGCACCAGCCAAGGTTTGTGTCTCTGGTTAGCATTAAGTTAACTGGACACAGACAGAGCCCATTACAGCAGCTAAAACCACCAGAACACATCCAGTCTGGCAGCACCTACGACCATAACACTGTAGGCTAGTCACTGAGGCTGAAGAAATTCAAGAATTGGATGTGTTTTCTTCTAATTTTTGAAAATTAGAAGCATTTTGCAAAGGAAATGTTAAATGTATGAAACTATTACAATCTTGATTCAAAGAAGTGGTTTTAGGCTTTAAGTATTTGACAGCAGAGAGGTGAGAGCCAAAGAGGATAGCTTTTCTATCCACCTAGTAAAACATCTTTATAAGGTTCAGTTCAAATATAATCATTTAATTTTTTTTTATATAAACCAGTCAGAGAGACATAACACAACTGGGACTAAATGCTAAATTACTGCTGCTGTTGTTAACTTGTTCTGCTTTTCTGCCTTATTCCTTGTCTGCATCTTTTCATTGGCCTGTTCTTGGTCCCTCTTTGCAGAGTTATTTAATGGGCAGTTATGTTTTATACAGTTCATTATAATGAAAAGGGACAGTGGTCGTCAAATAACACCCTGATTTAGCCTGTAGGTTTTTTAAGTACTACTGTAAAAAGATACACTTAAAAGGCATTTATTCAAATATTTTATACAGGACAGATTCGCCAAGAAAACAATGTCAAAGAATATGCAACAGTTGTCCCACATCATAATAGATTTTATTTGATAAATGACCAAAGTACAGTACAGAAACGCCACAAAAATGTGTAGATGCAAGTAACTAGAACGTCCTCTTTCAGTATTGCAAAAGTACAGCTTTGTAACCAGGCTGACCAAAAAAATCAAGCATTTCTCAGTGGAGGAGGTACAATCAGCATTTCTGCAGACAGAAAACTAAATCAATGTGTCCCTCTAGTGATGGAAATGTATCTAAACACCCAGACTGAACTGGTCCTCCAGTTTAATCGCTCTGTCCACCAGGTGTCAGCATACTCAAACAAATTCAGTATGCACACATTAGTCGCTCTGTCATCCCATCCAGCCTGGACTTTTCTCTCCTGCAGTTTCAGTCACTCAGACTGATTTTTCCCACTCGGCCTCACCCACCTTCCTCCCACTGGAAGATCAGACTCCCCTTTTTTCCACATGTTTCACCGCAGCTGAATCATCTGGCCTTTCTCAATAGTTTAATCCTATTGTGCGTCTCTGTTTCAAAAGAACAAAGAAAGTATCCTTTTTTATTTCAAAATTTGTGTAGGGACTGAACTGAAATTAGCACAATATGTCTCTCTAGTGAAGGTGGGACGCGGTGGCTGTTTTAGGAGGAGCCAGATCTGTCAGTTGTTGAAGTTGATGTAAATATTTCACCAGCATCAAAGCATCATTACAGAAAATGCATGTTTTACATTTTCTGTAACAAAAACTGAAGAACTTGATCAAAGGTAACTGATTTTTACAACTAGGGAAAGACAAACACGGTAATAATCATTTAATAAAGTACTAAAAAAAACTATAAAGCGCTTTATGAGGTAATGTAGCCCAGGTTATTTGTTACAACTACAATAGAAAGTCCCATAAACACTTCACATGCAAGCAATTAAAAACCTGAAGTTGTAAAAACAAGGCAGCACACAGTGTGTGTGGTTATTTCTGTTAAAAACATGAAGATTGTGGGCTGCAAACAAGACGACAACAAAAAAATACTCATCCAAACAACACAAGCGAGTGATCGTTCATCACAGCAAACCACATGTTCTAACCACATGTTGTTAAATTAGTTTAAATTCGAACTAGCGTCAGATTATTGTAAGAAAGTGGCATTTGGCTGTGATGGTAAACTTTGGGGTAAAAAACCTGGCAATACTTTTCGTGTGTCTGGCACACAGCAGCAATGCATGGGCGGAAAACCTTTAGTTAAAATTTGAAAACTGCTCATTCAAAATGACAACAAAGTCAAAGCAGCACCTATCCAGGCCCCCCGGGAGATAACCTGCCATGTCTGAAACGCTGAAATAAGTGAAGATAGAGAGTTCTTGAACGCTCGGAGAGATCTCTATTCTGTTTCTGCCGCTTCTCTGGATGCAGATGTTGTCTGCGTGGAGTTTGATAGTTTCTGCTTTTCAGTGAAAAAGGCTGCCTGCTCCTGCTGGTGGATATTAAGTTGATTGATGAGTGCAAGCTGGAGTGAACCAACAGAGTAGAGTTAGGAGATTTAAAACTAGAACAATGAGCCATTAAAAAAGTAAAAAAAAAATCTCCAAGGAGCTCAACGGTCCAACAGAAAAAAGGAAAAAATAGGTAAGAATTTATCTGAGCAATACTATTTAAGAAAAAAGAGAGATTGGTACCTCAGTTTATACATATAATACACCTTTAGACAAAGGTTTAAACACTGTAACAATCTTTAATTGACTTCAGGAGGTAAACTCTATGAATGGGTTCATTCTGTTCATACATATAATAATGCTGATCAGGCCTAAATCTCAACACATTAATAATTTATGAACTCTCTACATGTTTAAAAACATCATCCCACCAAAACACCAAAAAGTGAGCATCTGCCAGAAGATTTGTGTTCATCCCCTAATCTGAGCTCTGGGTTTTCGTACTTTTTGCACTTTACATATTATAGCTTGCAGCTCTCATCACATGTCACTGCGGGTTACGGTTGCCACTGAACTGAAATATAAGTATATGTTTTGAGGAGTTCATTACAGGGATCTGAACGCGAAGACGGAGCTTCTCTCGCCTCAGGCGACTCTCTATCAACAGCTGGAATTCCAGCGAGCTGTAGAGGAAGGAGAAGTGCAGGAAACTGGAGATGCCCTGGAAGTGTGAGAAGTGTATGCAAAACGGCGAGGCCTTTGTGATGACCTTAGGAATGTTCCGGCTTCCACAGTCTTTAAAGGCTCTTTGATGTCCAAGGTTGTTTTTCCCTCTCGCCGCTCTGGTGACAGAGAATGAGCCTGAGAATGACTCACATTTTATATATACACGAACATCCTCTGTGCACACACACACATGAAATCTTTAATGACTCATTTGTTAAATAATACATTAAGTAATATAAACTGTGGTTACCGTGTTGAATATTTTCCATTTAACATTAATTAGAAATGTTTTTGTGCTGTCGCTGGGGGTCCACCACAGTAGGTAACATTAGGTAATGAACTCAGTAATGAGTAGCTCCACCGCTTGATGCAAGCGTTTCTATGAGGTGAACATTTCTCCAAGTGGTGAAGACGGCCGCATGAAGGCCATCTACTGTTCTTAATTGGATTTAGATCAGGGGAACAAATAGGATGGTCCAAAAGAGTGATGTTATTCTCCTGGAAGAAGTGCCTTGTCCTGCGGGGATTGCGTGCTGTAGTTGTCCTGTTGAAAAACTCAGTGGCTACCACACAGACGAGGGCTCTCAGTCATCATGAGGGATGCTCTCTGCAACATCTGGACATAGCCAGTGGCCGTTGGACGCCATGCACCTCCTGAATCTCCATTGTTCCACTGAAGGAAAAAGCACCCCAGACCATTATGGCGCCCCCTCCACTGTGACACGTGGAAAACATCTCGGGTGGGATCTGCTTATCCAGCCAGTAATGTTGGAAACCATCAGGACCATCAGTGTTAACTTTTCCCTCATCGGAGAATAAAACTTTCTTCTACCTTTCAATATCGCATGTTTGGTGTTCTCTTGCAAAGTCGTAATGGTCAGTTCTGTTCGTGGAGACGAGGCCTTTGAAGACGTTCTTGTTTTGTTTGAAGACCTTCAGTCTCAGTAGCGTCTGATGGTTATGGGGCTGCAGTCGGCACCAGTACCGGCCTTAATTTGGACCGCGCTGTGAGAGACCCTGCTTATGCAGTTCAAAAACTCGACCACGATCAAAAAAGGAAAGGCCTTTTGCTTTTGCCATCAGAACGTCATGAAAGTGTGACTACCTGACAGAAAATGACAATAGATCCACAGTTTTGCACAGATTTGGCCTTTTAAAGGCATGTGGCCCTAAACTTTTGATCAGCTGTAAAACAGCCTGTTTAAGTGTTGTTTTCAATAAATTGCATGCTCAAAAAATGTTTTGTCTCACTCCGATTTCTTCTTGTTGCATGTTCCAAGCTCTACTTGGAACCTTGTTCAGATCCAACCGTGCAAATATGATTTTTGGGTATTTTTCAAGTGGTCTTAAACGTTTGATCAGGATTGTATTAGATGTATAAATATCAGAACTGGACTATGAAGAGGTGGCATTTTTCTTTCTTTCTCTTGTTTATCTGTAGGAAGGAAAGGCAGGAGGATGCCCTGTACAAGACATCCTACTGGGAATTTTTGGGTCCTGGCTTTCATGTGGCCATGACTTCACATAACAACTACCTGAACTTTGTGTTTGATTGTGCACCATCCTGATGGGAAATTAGCCTCCTTCATAATGCTAACACATACCCTCATCCACTATAAATATTGGTGTTTTGAATGGTTTGAGAAACATTACAAAAAAAAAAAGAAGGTGTTGGCTTGACCTCCAACTTTCCCTGATCTGAATCTGATTAAGCATCTTGGAAACTATGCTGGAAAAACATGTGATCCACAGAAGTCATTCCTGGCATCTCAGAGGATTTAAAGTTTCTGGTGCTTACATTTTGTTGCTTCATATCAAAGGTCATCTTCTGAGGATTTGAGTCCATGCCCTAACAGATCTGACCTATCACAGGGGCTGTGAGGTGGAGCCACGGGTGGTTTTAATGCTGTGGCTGTTCACTATAAAGGCCGGTGTTGCTGGTTAATCTTGTTAAAGTATGATTTTAAATGAATTTAGGAACAAAGCAAAGATGGAATGAAAACGGAGCAAAGTCAGGGAACATGTTTGTGGTGTTTCAGGACAGAAGCGCAGCATTAACACTGCAACAAAAATAAATCTGGCCAAGACTGATGATGATGAGAGCTGCCCTCTCTATTTGGAGTGAGGCTGACTGGAGATATCAGCTGGAGCTGTGGAGACAAGTGATTGGTCAGGCAACCCCCAAGATAGGGATCCCAGTACATCTTACATGAGCGTAGCTTTGTTACTGTTCTATCCTAGAGACAAAATTCAAATTCATTGGCTTTGGAGAGAAGAGAAGATAACCTTTACAGATGCACAAAGCAATCTGTCTGAACACAGAAAACAAGACATCTACAGTATTCACATTACTGTAACTCCTCAACCACTTCAGCCACAGAGAAAACTCAAATGGAACCTGAAAGATAAAAGTTAGTTTTAAATTTTACAGCCAAGAGTAAAAAAATACACAGCATTCTGTAGGATACTTAGGTGATAAAGGGTTAAATATAAATAAATACCAATCTGCTGTCACTGATGTCTGCTCTGTTCTTTATTCCCTGCTGTCGGTTTTCTGTGTATACCTATGAACGAGCAGGGAAGTTCCAGAGCCACGCTGCATAATAATAACATACTTTTAATGAATGCTAATTATTCCAAAGTCTCTCCAAGAAGAACACGTGATTCCACCAGCTCACCAGAGTTGGCTCGCTGAAGGAAACACAAGCTTCTTCTGCACTAAGCGGCTTCACTGGAGGGCGTCACTGATGCGTGTGGTCGCAGGCAGACTTCACGGACTTCAATCACCAATCGAGTTTCTCTGAAAACAGCATTAGTAATACCCACTCTCAAATATTATTTTTTCCTGACACCTTTGAATGACTTATGTTCAAGAACGACTGAAATACCCAGACTCACAGAACAACATTTGCCAGATTCATTGTTTTATTCAAGTACAAAAATATTAGCAGCTCCGTGTTCATGTTTCAGTCATAAAAAGCTTCATCCAGTGGTAAAAGGCAGCGAATTTGACACCCAGCTTTTTTGGCACACGCGCTGCAGTTCACATTTCCACAGTAATAATTCAAAGTGATGTGGCCTGTTATTGCATATCGGTGACAACCGCAGCAAAATAACTCTTAAAGCGATTAAAAACCAGAACGGAACTGATCCGACAACAAGAATCAACTGCAGCCAAAGCGTCACGTATCTTAATCGTCAGTGTGAATGAGCAACACTGTTCGTCTGGGGGACACAAATTCAGAAAAATAAAAAATAAGCCAACTGATGATATGGTTCTTTTTTAATATGAAGAACCACAGTATTTTTTTTTTTTTTTATATACACATGCACAGACACACACACACACACACATAAACAGGCCAACAACAGTCAACAAAAGTCTCTTTTTCAGTCTGCTTATTGATGGTCTATACACTTACACGTTGAACCTTACAGTAATTGATTCAAGGTTAAAAACAAAAGTCTCAAACCATCTCATCCCAGGAGTGTTCATGAGTCACAGCGTGGGGATTTTCCGGTTGCGCTGGTCCCTTCATGCCTGCAGAAGCTGTCCCACCAGGGCAGGGCTCCTCTCCCGAATTAAGGCTGACGCGATCTCTGCGACCCGCGACGCTGACCTCTCCCAGCGCTCCGCGTCCTGACCGACAACAGGAGGAGAAAAACAAAAGACAGTGAGGTCATTTCTTAAAGAACATACAATTAAAATAAGACAATAACACGCTGCTAGTGTGAATAAGATCTCAACCATAAAACCATTTGTTCACTTCTATGTCTCGTCTCAGGAGACACGAGTGTGTTTAAGTCATCACAGGGTTTGTAACCTCAAAAATTCAGCCAGAAGCATCCAGTGAGCATTAGCAGCCAATTCAAAACAGTTGGAAACAATGTTCAAGCACACCCATGTTGTTCCACTTGCAGTAATGACAAAAGAAAGAAAGAGATCTGTTAGTCGGATTTGTAACATCAATGGCTTGGCTGTGCGCTGCTCTACGCAGACACGAGTGACAAATTCGATGTTTAAAATTTACACGCACGCTTTCCACAAGAATTCCCCTAACGAGAGAAAAATCTAAACACGGCATGAACTGAATTCGCCACTTTAATTTGATGTTAACAATCGTAAAATTCTGGTGGTGGATTTTCTCGACTAGCGTGTCGGTTTCGCAGCTCGTTCTATCGACAGCCGAAAGCAATTTTCAAAAAAAAAAAAAAAAGGGAGAAAAAAATTAAAAAAAAAAAAAATTAAAAAAAATTTTTTTTTTTTATAATTTAT
>VUQR01012290.1:51581-71557 GCA_015108515.1 Hemichromis elongatus
GCTTCCAACAACAACAACAAAAACAAATTTAAAAAAAAAAAAAAAAAGGGGCAAAAAGATCAGAACGGAACAGAAGTAAACCAGCTTCTTTTTTTTTTAGAAATATGGTTAAAATTCAAGTTCCCTGAAGCTTGTGAACCGATAAGATGTCCTTTGATATTTATGGTGCATGATATTGGACAGATCTGCGGGAAACCACACGTTCAGACAAAAGGAGACCAGTCTGGCCCTTTAAGGCGGGCTCCACTGTTGTGGTTGTTTGGCTTTCGTGATTCCTCTCGTCTGTATCTGTTTCTTTTTTTCTATGCAGACCGCCTGTGCAACACACTTTAAATGGTTCTCACTCCCCTGACTTCATTCCTTATAGGCTGCATTGACTCCCTACTTTGATTTAGTTTCTTGATGACGTCAGCGAGTGACCTGTTTTCCATTTTTTCAAAGGGGAATGGAGTTCAAGGAGCTTCGCTTATTTAAAACCATGGCTTGTTTCCTTACACAGATTTATGCTTCATGCTCAACCTGCCCTTTTTCATATATAAACTGTGGACTTCATTATGGCTTTTGATGTAGCTGATCTAGCATTAAGCATTAGAGACAAACGTGCAACAAAACGCAGCACAGAGTAAAACACAACAAAGAGAGAGAAAGAAAAGCAAAGGTCTGGGAAAGATTACGTTTTTGTAATAGGGTAAAATGTTGTTTTTTTTTTGTTTGCTACAGCACCCGCCTCTTACGGCATATTAAAAACCACCTCCTTCATATTGCGCAGGTCCTCCTCATGCTGACAAATCAGCACTGAACCGTTGAGGCTGAGGGGTTTTGCTTGGTCGGAAACAATGTTTAGATAGGTGGCACACGTCAAGACCCCCAAAGGATCCAATGTTTCCTAGCAGAAAATTAGACCGTAATGAGATCTTTCAGCTTCTCACTTTAGGGACTGCAACTGCCTCAGTTTCACCACTGTTATCTCTAGCATCACCTCCTGTCACACAGAAGCTTTGCATTAATCTTCTCTGTTGTCTCCCTTTTTCTGTTGCCTGGCAGATTAGTCTTAAACATTCTTTGGCCAGTATGTCCACTATGCACATGCCTCTCTAACTTTGTCTCCGAAACACCCAACCTGAACTGACTCTGTGATATACTCATTTCTAATCCTGTCCTTCCCAGTTACTCCCAGTGAAAATCTTCACACCAACTCCACCTGCTGGTCTTTTTTAACTATCGCCACTGTCTATAAACCATGCATCATCTACCTTGATTCCCTCTTCTCCTTTCATCTTTACCTTTCCAACTGTCTCCCTCTCATTTGCACACATGTACTTTGTCTTGCTTCTACTTTTATTCCTCTTCTCTCCATTGCATACCTCTAACCGCTGCAGGCTCTCTTCCACCTGCTCTCTACTCTCGTTACAGAACACAACGCAACTCTTTCCCATACTGCATCTCCAGATCAGATCACATCCATCTATCACTGCTTGTCTGGGTTCAGAGGCAGCAGTCTAAGACCTTCCTCTCTCCAGCCACCTCCTCTGGCCCATTTAGGGTGACACAACGCTGTTTCAGAGACAGCTGAAACCATATTCTGGGGATGTCTTAGGTCCTTTTCTGGGAAAGGATGACTTGAACATCTCACATATGAGGAGGTGCCCAGGAAGCATCCTAGTCAGATGCTTTAGCATCAACTCCTTTTGATGTGGAGGAGTACTGGCTCTTCTCTGAGTCTCCCCTAAATGGCCAAGCTCCTCGTCCCATCTCTGAGCCCAGACATCGAATGGAGGAGTCTAAGTGCAGGAGCATAGCTCAACCAGTGAATCGGCCGTTTTGAGTTTATGTTCAGTTTTTTCTTCACCACAATAGACCGCTACAGAGTCCACATCATTGCTGACACTGTACCAATCCATCAGTCAGTCTCCTGCTTCATTTTCCCCTCACTCATGAAAAAGACAACGTGATACTTAAACTCCTCCAGCTGTGGCAGTAATTTATTTCTGGCCTGAAGTGGGCACATCGAATTCATTAAGATTGCAATAAGAAGAAATACTGAGATACCGTCTTGATGCTCCCAAGAAAATATCACAGACTATACTGGGTCCAGATGTTCTTCTTAATCCTGGTACTCAACTCATGCATAGTGTAGAGGGAATTTTCTGCCTTGGCAGAGCTATGCAACCCTTGTTATAATAAGTAATCACTAGCTCAGCCCTTCAACCTTTAGTTACTGTCTGCAAAGCTTTCCATTTTTCCACAGCACATATTTGCAATGTTTGCAGTGGAAGACACACCACCAAAAGCTGTATAATCCACTCAACATATTGTCACTTAGAAACTCACCATGCTTTGTTCAGGAAGTCTTTATCATTACTCCCACTTTTGCTTTTCCCGCTATAAGATGCAAAAACAAACCTATCATAGTGCAATACTGTCAGACAAAACTAATGGTAAAACCTACAATGCAGGATCCAGGTTTCAGTAATGCCAAATTGTCTCTTACAACAGATTTGAATCAAACTTGCAGTATTTCAGCAAAATAACACCAACCGGGCTGACAGCTATTCTCCTGGGTCTGCAGACGCTTTCATCAGCCAACTCTCAGAAGGAAGGGTTTCTTAGAAAGGAATAAAAAAATTTACGAGGGCTTTTCACAAAGCTTTTAATTTTCTAACACCCACAGAGAGGAAAATAAAAATATATTAAAAATATATCCTGCTAAAATGACAAATCATCTGTGATTTGTGACCTGGAACATCCTGTTTAGCACATATTTGGACCTGGCTTCTAAATACATTTAGTATTACAAATCGGTGTCGGCAGTTTAATGCATCTGGAGCAGAAAATAAGCTTTCTGTCACTCTGTCCTTTCGTGACCTTACAGACTAGTCCCACTAGCCAGCTTGTGCAGGGACTGGATGGGAGTGCAACGAGGTGTAAGAGCGATGAGCGTGGAATCGGGCCTGACCGTGGTTAATGGGGGCAAGAAAACCCGGGATCCAGAACTCCTAGAGCACTCTGCAAAAAGCAGAACCAGCAGGAGGAGGAATTGGATGACACTGATTTTCCACGTCAAAAAAAATGAAGGGGTAGCTGAGGTATTGGAGTACAGATCACCAATTGTAGCTTCATTGATTAAAGTAACATAGGGAAACGGGGGAAAAAAAATAATATATGGAATTAAAATATGATGTGCTCCAGAGCCATTCTATCAAATGCCACCCCTTCTTTTTGATTTTTCTGAAGAATAAGATCAAGGGTGCCATTTTTCTTTATCGTGTACCCAAGCCAATGTTCTGTGGTTTAATCAATGGTACAATGAGACGAGGAGATTGGGCGGTACATCTGTAAGCAGTCAACAGAATGTGGCTGATAGCACAAAGTCACTCATATAGACTCAGGATTATGCGCTGGTTCATCAGTCAGGAGCTCAAAGGGAGAAACAGAAAGTTTTGGTAAATCTGATTGCGTCTTTTCACTGTTTATTAGATGAAAGCATTCCTTCGGTTGTTATCTAAAACCAATTACACGTTCACACGGAAGGTTTTTAGAAATGCTGCACATGTTTGCATGATCTGAAATACCGTGGTGATTATAAATGTGATGAGCACGATTATCAGCTGATTACCACCCAAGTGTACGGACGAGGACCCTGGGAAAGTAGCAAGAACGCCAGGTGTCTCTTTGTAAATGCAAGACAGCTACGGCTATTAAACCGCAACTAATCACTCAATCATAGAAGTCTGTCTTCTAATAGACAAGCAAAAAAAAAAAAAAAAATCATAAAAAAAACCCAAAACATTTCAGTTTAAACACAAAAAATCAAGTCAGGATCACCAAGGAGGATCAAAGTTTTAAGCCTGCCTAAGACCCACTGCTGAATTATTTCCACTCCAGATATGCAGCCTTTGAAATATGAATCACGCTTCATAAAACATCATTATTAAATCCAGTAGTTGCTTGCACAGTGGAACACAAATACGACTTTAGCTCTTCACTGACTCGTGGCACAGCTTTAAGTAGTCACAACTGCCACTCAGGCTTCAAATGCGGTTGAGAAAAAGGCACAAGAAAGAGGTAGGATTACTTAACAACAACAAACTCCAAGCCCTTAGAGACATTTGCATATTAAACTGCTTTCAGGCTGAAATCTATATGACTTGAGTGTGAGGAACTTGCAAACTGATGGAGGAGACACAGTTTACTCCGGTAAGTAGATTTTCTTGACAGACAAGAGCTGGTATGTCTGCGTAGCTGCCGCTGGCGGGGGTGCCACAGCTCGTGTCTCCTCTTTCCACTGTGGACCATCCAGGATGAATAAAGCAGCTCACTGCCTCATTGTTATGGGCACGCAAACATCCATGAGAGGGATTACATGTGTTGGGACGGATGCCTACAGAAGAGTGAACACATGCACAGACCGCATAGACGCTTTAGTGTGCGTGAGCCTACGCACGGGAGGTGGAATGTGATCCTGGAGGATTTGCATGTCTCCAGATCTTCATCATCATCAGAGCCCATGTCCTCCAGCGTTGACTGAGATGGTTTTCCACTTTTTTCTGACCCAGCCTCTTCTTCCAGCCGTATGTAGATGAATAAACCAGTTAACTCGAAGCTGAATTTTTCTCACTGTGGCAGAGCTGAGACATAACAGACTGGGAGTGGGCATTTGGACTGACATGAGATGAAACCTCAAGCCAAAGCATAACTGAGCCCCCGTGAGATGAAACCCACAAGCAAATTAGCTTGATTGATGGTCCTTTTTGAGCTAATAGGCACTCCTCACCTGTTTACAATGTGGAATTAATCTTCAGATGTTCCAAAGACAGAAAATCCGTGTGTGCCAAAGTCTAAGTGCAGACAGCAGGAGGGTATTTTATTTTATTTTAAAAAGGTCGGATTTTACGAGATTCACTTTACAATTATTATTCGTGAGGGAACCTCACTTTCCACTTCATAATGATTAACTGCCACAAATCCTCACTTAAAGCCAAAAGTATCATCATTTATTCACATTAGTGGAAGGACGATCGCTAGTGTATGTCATATTAAATAGGAAAGCGACACATTTACATTTTAAAACACTTCTGTCTGCTACATCCATTAGTGACGCGTTCAGTCTCTCGGTGGCCAAGATGGCATTCATGTAGTTTCTCTTCACAGATTTTATATTTTAAAACAGAGAGCAAACAATATATGAGCTGCTATCAAGGGGAAAATACCACTGGATACAAACCACAGCTGGAGAGAGTTGTGGAGAGCTTAAGGGTTTTCTTTTAATTTTTAGCATTGTGCAGCAAAAACGTGGATTTCAGCTGCAGTAGGCAGGCCCATTAGAAAATTAAGTTACAGCTTTGTTTTGACACATAAACAATGCAATCTACTGTATAATCCTATGACAGGGCAGTAATAAAGGGAAAATGTTCCCAATCATTCCCATGTGTACAAATGCAACACATGCAACAGGCCTGTTATTCCACACGCCAACCACAAGTTTACAGAATGGAACTTCAATCATTAGCTTCTATTTTTTGCTTACTGTTTAAAGGAAGGATTTTGACAAGTCGTGAGGTGACAGGTCTTTGAAATACAGCGTAGCGGGGGCGGGGGGGCGGCAAAGAATGGGGGAGGAGAGCATCAGTGGACCACACAATAAGCGATCGTCAAACTCTCTACTTGTAAATGCCACTGATGCAATCAACCTTTCCATCTTAAAGAGCACGCAGCAGCACTTCGGCCACACAAGAAGGGCCAGCTTTGATGCAGAAAGGTTTCAGGCAATTGGGGCTTTTAGCTGTGACAATTTGCACATCTCTGTCATTCTCCCGAGAACTCCAGCCCTCTGGTCCACTCATATTCCCTTCATAAAATGCCAAGAACCAGGTCCTAATATAAAAACAGCTTATGGAAAACTTGGCACTGACCCCGAGCTAAGAGAACTGGAAAGAGTTGTTAGAGTCACACTAGCTACCATAACTAAAGTGGCCAAGAACATCAGGAGAGTTTTTATCACCATTTTCATCATCCTAATATTTTACCGTCCCTGCATTTTTCTCTGTGACATGAATGTGCTGTAGTACAAATGGCTGAAGGATCCACTTGAGGGCAGTATCATTACTGGCATCGTGGCCAGACAGCGTTCTCCACTCTGGGAGTCTTAAAAGTTAAAACCATCACCTAATGTGAGCCTCGGTGAGCAATACTCCGACTTCTGCTCTTTAATAGAAGTCATTTCTCAGGAAAACTCTCCCTAAACGACCTGCCTTACTGAATCCCAGTGATATAATACTGCTAAAAACACCCAGTGCTTTTAACACAGAGAGGATAGTGTTTCAGGGCTCCTGACAGCTCGTCCCTGAGTGGGTATTGTGGTCCTCCTGCTCTCCCTCCTCTCCGTGTATCACTGAAGACAGGCAGTAGCTAGGGGCTAAACTGAGAAAGGAGAGGGGGATAACAGGTTCAATTACTGGTCAGTCTGATTAGAGCCCCGAATCTTACACCGCTAATGTCCTGTAGAGATTCACTGATGTAATCAGGAGCTGTGGCGGAATGACTAACTCCCTTTACTGAGAGCAGCACCAAGGGACAACACACCAATACACTACAATACATTTTATGTTAGTTTTTTAATTCCCATTTTGGGATCTCTTTTTAGATATAATTTGACAAAAAGTTCCACTGGATTGGTTTAGTGGATTTGTTTGGCAGCATATAATAGGCGCCACATTGACCTGGCCATTAGATTGGTAGGTTACTGATGACGATGTAGATGAGAATAATAACTATTAATTAGTATTAATAGTGAACAGTCCATTTTTGTTTTAGAATTTGCATGAAGATTACTGAGCAGTTCAAGAAAAGAAAATGAATAAGAATATACACAAAATATTGAACTTATATTACCTCGGTTCAGTTCTAGCTGGAGGATTGAAAGTACTTTTATTCCAGACAGTACAATTAAAATGCACTTTTAGTGTATTTATACTGTTATAGACTGTTACACTTTATACTTTTTTCTTCCATTTAAACTACTCCCTACTCCTACTCAACATAACCCACAACACAGAGGAGTAAGACAAGTCCTGGCATTGTTTTTGGATTCTGCGCGTAAAAAAGAAAAGAAATTAATCGTGAAGATTAATGTTTTTCCTAACGCCTACCCCCTTGTACATACCATTTCAGATCCATGATATATTTGGAACTGTTTTTAAATATTAGTGTGCACTACAGGAAGAAAGAACATATGGAAGTGATGGAGAAAAGAGCGAGGAGAGAAAATGTACATAACTGGAATCTATACCAAGATGTGCAGTTATATGTGAACGCTAATGTCCAGTTCAGTAAATATAGCTGAAGGACAAAAACAAAATATGCATTGAGAGGAGATAAGAAGAAAAGACAATAAAAAATAAAAATAAATGTACTTCACATCAGTAAACATACTTTCCAGATATGACATCGACTGGGATACTGACTGCAGAACATTATGGGACAAACGAACAGAGGCTCTATCTTCAATCAGCTGAGATGGAACGAATAAAAGATGACCAATAACTGCCAAACTCCAGTCAGGCACTTGGATTAAAGTGAGAGAAGACAGAGAAGAAAGAAAACTTTCACACACATACATCCAAATATTTAGATCCAAACAGTGCCAATATTTAGTACAGAGCTTCAGGTCTAAACAACTTTCAGAGTATATATCAGGCTTACACCGAAGGTTCGGCCATAAATTTAAACGCCGTTTGTATCCCAGCTAAGAGACTGGGACCTAAAGCTGACAGAGATGACAGTGACATAAGTATTATTTCGTACTTCTCAGAGATGAAGCGTCTCTAGGGAGTGTGTTTTTATTGAATTTTGCTGAGGTATTTAGTGTTGCTGCCTGAATGTCTGTATTTTAGATATTCCCATCGTTCCCATTCTGCCTCACTTCATCTGAAAGGGACTATAATGTAGGAAAATGAATAAGTCTGTATCCCGCCCTACTTTTGTGAGGCTTCCTCAGACTTTCCAAAAGTCCAAAAGAGCTGACAGGTTAAAAAAAAAAAAAAGAACTTTTGTCCTGATAACTGCCTTTTGAGATCCCATTGAGAGAACAACCGCTGCCACACAACCTTTTCACGGTACACTGGAAAAGCTCTTTCAACAAGGGTTTCCAAAATATCCTGTCTAGGGGCATCCGTCGGGCAAACAAAGCAGTTTGTTAGTCATGTCCCATGTACGATTTCTCCTTCTGTGTACCCTCCTGAGAAAAGGCAAACTCTGCTAAGAAAGGGACACTGAGGGGGTCTGTATTTCCACCGGAGCCCTTCACTGAGAACTTTTTCAACAAGCTCTGGTGAGAGATCACTTTGTTTGAATTCAACTCACCGAAAGACAGACTTCAAAACAGTGTGCAAGAACAATGACTCCTTAGTTGAGGAGGTATGAAAGCATGAAGGCATGGGTGGGGATTTATGAGCTGGGACATACCAGATCCTACGTGCGCTGAGAGAGAAGCACGAGCGCGCACACACTCGCCACAGAAGCCTGATTTACTGATCACATTGTATCACTTACAGAAACCCAGGGAGGCTAAATACGCTCCATATCGCAGGTCATCTGAGGTCAGCTGCAGGTGCAGGCAGATTTCACAAAACAAGACATTTATTACTACCTGGGTTTTCAGCAGCATGCATCCTGGCCAAGCCTCGGTGTCCTTACTTCCATCGCTAATGCAAGCATGCGATTGCAATTGCAGTCGCCTGTAAGCTAAACGTGCAAACATAGGTGGCAACACAGTGTTTTTATACTCCTGTCAAAATAGCAGTGTGCTGCAGACTAAACAACAGGGGGATGCTACCCATATGGTTTGAGAGATGTAGAGCGAGAAGAAGAACTGCTACAAGAAACTGTTAAGAAAAATTATTTTACACGAAGCTTCATGAGAAAGTGATTTTGCATTTTTACCCAGGCAATTTCAACATGTCAGCTGTGGAAAAATCTTTGTTTGGGCACACAGACTGTATATAAAGGATGGGTGCAGGTCCAGAGACATCACGTGATAGTTGGCTGATTTGCATTTTGACGCTAAAAATGGCCACTGTCATCTTGCGGTTTTGTAGCAGAGGTGGCCATATTTTGGTGAAAGGGTGCAGTGCTAGCACCAAGAAAATTGCATCAATCAACTTCAACTTACAAGAGAAAAATGATCCCCTCCCTCCATATCACCTATCCCTAGTGCAATACACACAGATACTAAAGCTTAGCAGTGCTCACCAAAACTACAGCGAAGACTTCTTGGATAGATAGTACAACAACAAGCATTTCTTTTCCTCTCTGCAGAACGATTAACTTCACATTGTTTGGAAACAGCCTTAAAATCCTCCCAGACTGAGCATCAACAACAACAATTGCTTTTTATGATCACCATCTTTCTTCCTTGGCACTGTGTAAACACACATCTGAGTGTTCCAGACCAGCAAACTGTTGAAACTTCTGCTTTTACAGAGCGGGTCACACTTGCTGATGATCAGTTAATCAAGTGCACCTAGTTAGCAGGACCTGGCTACTACTTACCCTCTTAATTCCAGAGGATGTAGGGTGTACCTAGTTTTTCACAACCTGCTGCATTTTGGCCAAGTCTGTTATGTGCACTCACGCGTGTGCGTTTGTACTGACCTCATTTTAAGGCCTGCTAAGGACGAGATGATTTTTAGTATGTACTAATATATAAACTACTGCTGACAAAATTAACGCATTAATGCAGGTTAATCTGTCATCACGATTAACTGGATTAAAATTTATAACGCAATTAATGCATCTGGAGTGCAGAATGACTCAAAATCCCTGAAATGTTTCTGTCAACGTATTTTGGGCAGTTTGTCCAGGTAGATTTACCGTCGCACGTGCACAAATGGGCAGTAGATCTGGTAGTGACGGGCAGCTGAACCAATCAACTCACTTTGGAAGATGATAAACACACACATAGGCCCTCTCGATGGGAAATTTTAGTATTAAAAAAATAACAAGACTGAACAGTTGACTGACATAAAGTATTATGCAAATTGTGCAAGAAGGAATTTTCTTTTCATTTTCAGCCCTAAAATATCACAATGACGCGACGCATACGTTAGCAGGGGATGCTGCTAGGACTTCAGCTAACACCTCACCCAGCTGTCCGGGCATGGCTCAGTAGGTCTACCTCGGACATATTGACTGACACAGTTGCCAAGTGGATTGCATCAAACTGCAGACTTATTAATATCGTTGAGAACAAATGCTTTACATAGCTTGGGTTCCTCGTTTCAAAGACTTGAAGCGCCTCCCGACGAGTGACAGAGAGAGAGTGTATAAATGTTTACAGAGTTTTGTGTGTGCATATATTTACCCCTCTGTTTTCAAGTCTGTTTGCTCATGCAAAATGAAATGCGATTAATATAGATTAAAAATGAATTATATTTAATCATGATTAATCAAACCTAATCCACAGTAACCCTGTGATGATTCTGATTAAAATTTTTAATAGTTTGACAGGACTAATATATATTATATATTAGTGTATACTTACCTATTAGTATACAGGTATTTTTTAAAAGTTGTATTTCACAGGAGAGAACCTGTGTTAAAAGATTTATTCTGAATTTACTTCATTATATTGCATAAATGTCTGTTACAAGCTTAAATATAAATTTGAAAAAATGGAATTGCAGCCAGGCTATTGATCAAGTAATTGCAACTAATTGCGATTAATTACAGAAAATTGAGCGATATTAGCTACGTGCTATATAGACTCAAGACATTGGCTCCTTTATTATTCTTTAATTCCAGTAGCTCTAACATGAGGCCAGTTTAGGATTAATTAACATTCGTTTGAATACAATTTTGATTTTTGATTTTATAGATGTGAAACTGGAATCAAAGTCTGTGCCCATATCAAGCGTGGTGCTGTCATTCCCATTAACCACTGAGGCTATTAGCCAAGTGTACGTGCAAATTGATATAGATGATATAAAAAGAAACATTTTTACTATTTTTTTTTTCCCCAGGTAACCAATACGGATTTTAAGGCTCGTTTCTAATTTTCCACAAGGAGCGATGGAGACGGCTAAATTTTTACTAACATCTTGGGGCTTTCTGCTCTACATTTTTGGTCTGAACTCGTTACGTGCCGTTCCACGGCAATTTTCAACCATAAACAACCACGTAAGCACGCGTGCCAAGGTCTCTGCAAATAAAAGCACGAGCAGAGTAAGAAGGTGAGTGGCACAAAAACAATCCTTAACGAGGCCCCTAAATGAAAGCACAATTTCAGCAGAGCTGCACTTCCCCACCACATAACTGGAATAAACTGAAACCAGGACTACCGTGGGTGGTCAGAAAGGCCTCAAAACCAAGTGGCAAAACAAATATACATGTATGTTCTGCTCTTTCTCTGCGTGACTGAATGTTTACAAACTCATCGTGAAGTACGGCCTTAAACCGATCTTCCATAAGAATAAACTCTCTATTTCAAATATATTCCCTCTTGGAATGTCATTTTCCAATTGTCTGCAAGATTCTCCCTGATTCAAGTCACATCAACCCAAACACAACGCTGCTGGTCTTTTTAATCTAAGAAATCAAAGCTGAGTAAACACCGCTTTGGTATGTCTAACTCCTTGAGCCAAACTCCAGCGGTCAAGTTTCACACATACCAACACACATCTGGAGCACTCCGCGTGGAAGATCAAGCTTGATATTCTGCACATGTCAAGGCAGTGAATGGCTCAACCCTAACTCTACAAATACATTACTAAGAGGGGAGTGATCCCAGGCTTCTGTCTTTATGGAGATGTCAGGAATCAACTGAGGGAGCCAAGTGCTCTCATCCACTTTTCCAGAGGGATCTTAAAGTAAAAACGACATAATTGTCAGAAGAAAGACAAGTACTTAGGCAACAACAGGGGGAAAATTATATGAAGGGGCAGGGTGGATACTGAACTTTTACTCTTTGAATCCACTGAAAGACCGGCCAAATCTGTCTCAGAAACATTTTGGTAACAATAAGCAGATTTGTGTAATGCCACGTCATTTCTTATTTGTGTTGTTTTCTGCACTGTTTAGGTTAAGTTATATGATGTTATTTAGTGTTTATCATTCCGATTCACAATTTATCTCTTATTTTCAATGGGACTTAGCCGTCAGAGGAAACTACTGCATGCAATCGTAGCCTATAATTGAATACATTTAATGTTCCAACAGAAAAATTAACACCAGACACTCGGTCACATCTAAGAGAAAGGTTAGCATCGAGCAGAGACAGCAACAATCCTTGATTTCTCTTGACACCAACAACTAACTGCAGGCAAACACATGCACGGCTCATATTTGTACTAAAAAGTACCAGTAAGTACTGAAGTAGTTCTAATAAAATTTGGTATATATTTATTGTGATTTACTGATCCCTTAACTTTTCATTGAGTGAATTAGTCCTGGGTAGTATTATGGCATCGAGCATAGCAGGATTTTTACAAAACAATTTGGTCTTCAAAAACAAACCTGACACTGTTACTAATGGGCAAAGGTGGGAACGTTTATTTGTGTGGTAAAACAACCCTAGCTAGGGCAGGGCAACGTGGCCAAGAATATTTATCACGATATATATATTTGAAAATTTGCGATAACGATATAACTGACGATATAATTGATACAAGACAAAATACTTTACAACTCCACAACTTTATTAGTGCAAAAAAAACCCCCCATCAATTTATTTTCAAAAACAAGCAGCTGTTTTTTAATGTGAATTAAAGCTATATAAAAATTTAACAGTGCAAATACAAATTCAACCAAAAGGCATTTCCAGTGGACATGGGCTGACATATCCTGAGCAAGACCATGTAGAATATCCACAAATGTTAAAAAGAGGTGCTTTGCGACATGAAACTGCAGTGTGCCTAATAAATAAGTCAAATGCATATTTTTCAGACCACAAGGTGGACGGGATTATAAGGCGGATTAAGCGAAACAAAACAGTCAGATAAGTCATACTTTACTCAACTCATTCTTCTTGCTTCCTCCACTTCTGCACCATTGATTCATTAATGCTGAATTCTCTCACAGCTGCTCTATTCTCATGTTCTACTGGGTGACTGATAGCCTTGAGTTTATAATCTGCTTCATACACATGTCTCTTACCAGGTGCCATTTTTGGGGTCCTTATACACACACAATACGGTAATATTACGTTGAAGCACAGTACGTGAAGCATCTGACTACGGTAGCCGTAATGCTCCGACAATTCATCAAGTGGCGATTCCAGCCACTGCTGCCTCTCTGATTTATCTGCTGATCCAAACTCTCTAAAGAATCCTTTAAGAACTCAAAGGCTTTGTGATTTGTGGTTAATAGAGATCTCCATCACAGTTTTTAACACTTCACTAAACTACTTTCCTTTCATCCAATGCTCTGCATAGCCATTAAACGCCATTCTTTTATTTGCCACAGAATAACTATTGAATTTAGGATGAGAAATAGTCAGGAGTGAGCTGAAAACACAGAGACAGCAGCCTTCCCTAATCTCCCCTGACTTCAGCAGGAGCACAACTCCACGGGTGTCACAGCAAGATTTTCACTTGGTCGTGTACGGTTTCACCTGTCTGCCTTTCAGACCTAGATCTGAACAGGTAGAGGAGAATAGGCCTATAGAGTCCTCTTCTTTTCCTCTTCCCTCCCCTCCCTCTTCTCCTTTCTCTCCCTCTCTTTTCTTCCTGGCCGGCTAATCTCCTCTCAGGTTTAAGGTTCCCGGTTCGGGCTCTTTGAGGAGGAGGAAATATGGGGTTGGGTAAACATCAGGGCTCTCACTGCAGGGATTACAACACCCATATATCACTGAGACAACTCCCTTTTCATCAAATGACAAGTCGCCAGGACCCTGTGCGAGAAAGGATCCAATGACACTTCCTATCAACACAGCAGACACCGATAGCATATATCGTCACCGTTTTCACAACATCGCGTTAGTTTATGAGGATCCAGTGTCTGAGCATTCTCAGCCAACGTCTTCAGATCGGCTTGAGGTTTTCACACATTGCTGCACCTGATGTTTGGCTTGTGGGCATCTTCAAAGAGGCAACAGCATAAACGGAAAAGAACTCTAGAGAAGCTCTTTGATCCTTTCAGAGAGAGCGCCGTTCATTGCCCGAGACTCCATTTCACTCTCTCCTGTTGACAAAGCGAATACCGTGCATGGCAACGTGCTGCTGAATGCATTGTGCTTCAGCGGCTGGGTGTTATAAAGTAAAACCGCAATCAGGCCTCATTTAAGTAAAACCCATTTTTTATCCAAAAAGACATCACCGAAGGTCAATGAGGTGGATCATTTTTCCAACCTCACTGGGACGAGCACAATTCCATGTGCTCATGCATTCTAGCTGTCAAAAGGTTAAAATTCAATTAGCCAAACAGCTTTTCTTTTCCAAAGTGTTGGGTGCGTCCAATAATTCCTCAGTGCGATGCATAATAAGAAGTGAGGGACACTTAAATGCACTCCCCAGTTGTGCTTTTCACTTGTGTGCAGTTGACAACAACCAGTCATGTCAGAGTAAAAGATGAAATCATTTAGGGAGGAACAGAAGGCACCCAAAATTTATGGACGATTAACAACGATCCGTGTAAAACATTGGAAAATAGACACTGTGGTGATCTACACATGTTTTTACTATTGATGGCAAATTAAGAATTAAGCAACAACATCTTATTTATATAAATATCGTTATCGTTATTACTTTGAGCCACTTGATATTATTTTTGCACTATCCTATTGTATATTATTGTAAACTAACATTCTTATTGTATATATTGTATTTCTTATATATATATATATATATATTCTTATTTCTTATACTGTATGTATATCTCTGTATATCTCTGTCTCTCTTACTGTACTGAGCATGTGTATGACCAAAGAATTTCCCTCGGGATAAATAAAGTTCTTCTTATCTTATCTTATCTTAAATTGTTATTAAGTGTTTAAAGCGTTTATATAAAAGTTACACTGGAATGTGGCTCTAATATTCAGATTTCTCATAGAACTGTATTCTGGTCAGCAGTTATCAGTGCAACATGTTACTTTGTAGTAACAACCTAAAGGTTAAACTCCAATGAAAAGAAATTCAAATAATAATAATAATCTATTACTCTCTCTGCATTTAACCCATTCACTCAGTGAATACTACGACCTTTTTCCTTACATTAACCAAAGTGTTTACTTCAAAGGTACCGTTTGATACTAATTGCAGTATTAGACTGGTTAAGTAGCAAGTAAGTAAAAGTGTAATTTTTGCATAGAACAAAGGAATGTGTTGATCTATAAACTCATATCTTTGCACTTTAAGCTGTAGGGTTTAGTCAGATTTTTACTCTTAGATAAGCTAAGCTATCATACTCCTGGCTGTAGTTTTAGACTGAACACAGACTTTGCATTAATAAGACAACAAGGAGGCAAAATTCAAATGAGGTAAATTAGTGGTTTTTAAGCTTTCTGGCATACCCTCCTCCCCCTTTAGACACAAACATGTTTCCAAACCTCAAACCAACAGGTCAGTAAAAAAGCATCAGCAGAATCTTGTTTTGCGTTTTTGATTTGCTGTCCCCTAGAGCAGCTATCCATCTTCTCCAGGAAAACCTCAGTGCTGATAATACAGGAGCACAATCCTTCATCATTAGTGTTACACACATTAACAGTAGTCATAGTTCAAATTGTGACAGATTTTGTATCCGATTTGTACAACATGACCTCAGTTATTATATAATACTGCAAAGGAAAGCGCTATTTGTGAAACTTTGGGCTGATATCAATAAAGAGGTGTAAAAATTGCGATGTGGTTAGTGGCTGAAGCAAATATTCATTTTATTTTTATTCATTAAAAAAACAAAAGCAGAGACAAGTCTTTTGGGTCCTTATCTGACTTACTTTGAACATTTAATCAGCATATCAGTCCTACTTGCAACAAGCTGATTATTGGTTATTAGCTGGTTATTGGCAATAGCTTATAAAGCATTTGTCCGCAAGATAAACGCCATCCAGTCTCAGGAACCAGGACAGCCAGGCATTCTCTCAGTGAGATATTAGAATATAGACTATTGAGCTGTTTTGTATAGAATGAAGGGAACTCTTTAGAGATTGTGTGGTAGTGGTGAAATTTCTACACATACACAGAGTCATAAAAAGCAAAAAAGGCACACTTAGGATGTTTAAACATAGAAAGCAAAATATAAAGTGTCACGGGGAAGACATGTGTAAAGCTGTAGACAGAGGCATAACTAAATGTTTGCAGTCTGCACTGGCTTCCCTTGCACAGACATTCTGAGAAATCCAAACAGGAAAACTTGACCTTTCTATGCAAGGAACAGAAAATGTAATCCAGACCATGTTGTCATGGGGAAAACACAACATGCTGGTATTCATGTGGCCAAACTGTAGACATCATAATTTACTGGATGATAAAAATCTGAAAATAATGGCAAAGATACTAATAGCAGTTATATCTTCACTCATCTGAGTTCATGCCACCCAAGCTTCTTTTTTAATGGGTCACTTTAACGAAGACTTTAATGAGACTCATCATCCACACAGAGCTAATGAATCTTTCACTAATATTAAAATCAAATTGACAGCAATGTGTGTAGTGGTGTCTGCTTTCAGATATTTTTTTATTCAAGTCAAAGACATGAAGCAAACTTCGGTAGAAGAGCAATATTCATATACGGTGTAGGACTGATGGAGCGTGTGTTGGCAGGCATCTCTGCAAGTATGAATAAAGACATCTGGGAAGAATTATCCTCATTATAACAAAAAGCTAACAGTGATTTATAGGAGGCTGCATTCTGTTGTTCCACTATCTCATAACGATAAGAATTTTATCATGGCGAAACGTGCATTATCTCTGTCACTCCCTTCCCCTTTTCTCTTTTTCTCTCTGAGGAGTTAAACAGGATGACTAATTAACAGCATTACTCTCCGCATTTCTCAGGAAAACCATGACATCCAACATCCGATAGTGGAATCAATCTCATATGTGGGACAGCGACATTTTGCATGCCTCGCTATCGAGAAAACAAAACATCTCTTTTTAATTAGACGACGGTGCGGTGTCAAGACCTGATGCCACACGCCGCCTTACTGACCACGAACAAAACCAGCTCACCCGTCACATTTTTCTTCTCCTTTTTTTCCCTCTTGCAAACGTGAACAAACTCGAGCTGCTCAAACATCCTCTAGCCTGAGGCAAAGAGGCTTTTACCATTTATTTGTGAAGTGATGCAGCTGCCAAGAAACCTCATCTGTCAGGAACATGAATCACGACGGATGTCATATTTAAGGCCAATAACACCATGAATATTCATTTATACTGTCTTAGGTTTGCTTCACACATCTGGCCCCAAAACAGTGATTTGATTTGATGGCTTTAGTAGCATGAATCTTGATATTTCTCACTGTGGGGGAAGAATAATTTCTCCTTATATAATCATGCAATAAGTAAGCAGTCAGATACGGATTTCAGGTCAACTCTGACAGCCACATCCATCCTAATGACTCCAGTGCACATTTGGAGGGCCTTACATAGGATCCCCACACATATTAACTGTTGTGACTTGGGCTACATGTACTTCATTTGAACTGCAAAGTGCTTTGGACATAAAGCACCTCTGCATATTTTTCATCCCTGTCATTCAGTTCAAAAAACACAACTCATATAACAGGGGATTCAAAGTTTATATCCCATCCTCTTAGTCACACAAGTGGGAACACATTTATTCCAATGCAGATGAGGATGTGTGTGCATCCTAAAATGTACAGACAGGTGATATAGGACAGCAACATTACCTGAAAGACAAAAAGTCTGCCAAGACAGCGGAACTACACAATTAAACCACTGCAGTGAATTTGGCCTTTCTTAGTTGTGCGTTTCTCAACAACTTTTAAGTTCACTTCAACGAGTAATAAAAGGAACGAATGGAGAAGATGGAGAAGAGACAGCACTCTTACCTTTGACTGTTTAAGCTGGATGCCATAGATGAGAATATTTCTGCGCTTGGCTGTTGAGGCCAACTCCATGACTGCCGTGGGCACTCTCTCGCTGACAGGGAGCTCATCAGTCCCGCTGAAATGCACCTATCAAAACAAAGACCACCGCGCCCAATCAGAAAACAACTGCCCAAAAAGAATAGCAATTATGCCCCGTTTTGGAGCAATTACATGGCATTGTTCAAGCAGTAGTTTAAACATGTTGCAGCTGAATAGGCTTATTTATTCGGGGCTATGTTTGGGGAAATTCAGGGAAGCACGAGCGTCTGCTTAGAGTAAACAGAGGTCGGTTGATACACAACCCTGTCTGGGGATATAATGACTCTAATTGAGTTGTAAATCTTATGCACCTCTGGGGTTTATTTTCTTCAATTAGGGCAGCATAATCCAGATACAACGGTTCAGGTTACTGTGTTATCTCTATGAGCAGCTAAAGCTTTAGTCGATTTCCATAACCATACTGCTGACAGCAACTTAAACTGAGATTTATTCATTTCAATTATTCTGTCACATATCGTTAGACACTGCGGCGGTGAGACGCAATAGTCGGGAAAATTGTTTCAAAAATGTCAAGACATCTGCTTTAAACGTACAATTATTGCACTTTCCTTGAACATCAATCAAATGTTGGCTGTCATCAGCTGAAGTTCCAACTTGAAAACTGATTATTCAGCACATTAGCAGGTGTAGGACACCAAATTGTCTTATTGGGGCCAAGAATCCTCAACAGTGAGCTAGCTTCATGGGGAAATATTTGTCCCGATTAGATTAGTTTTCACCAGAAATTAAAATAACAAAACTTGAACACACACACTATGGTGTCAATGGGCACCTTCCATAATGACTTAGAGGGGATGCTAAGCTAATGTAAAATATACCTGAAGAGCCCCCAACAAGTGATTGTAACCTGTGAGTCAATCAAATACAAGCTGATTTCTTGTAAGGTAAAGTGAAGGGCAAAGGTTTTTTTTTTTGTTTGAAATGTGCTGCTCAAGGCCGTAACATCTTAGAATAAGTAAAACAAAGTGACCTCCATTATCCGGTCTCCTTTTCTCCCCTTGAGGCTACCACCATCACATGGCTAACACCAAAACTTGAAACCCTATTATCCCTCGGTGATCACTACCATGTGATCAAGCCTGGGATAAACAACAGGGTGCATATGCAATCTAATAATAGCCCCAGGCAAAAAAATAAGAAAAGAAAAAAAAGGCGGACACTCTGGTGCAGGAGCAAATTACTTGGGGGCTGCCTCATGCTTTGTCGTATTCTCAACTTTCCAGGCTGACTTTATGCACATTTGTTGATGAAATTAGGTTAGGCAGAGACTGGGGGGGGGGACAGATCTGATTTACTTTAATAGAATACACTTTAATTCTTCCTCTTGGTTTGGTCCTACAAATTTATAAAGGCATTGTTTTTTTAATCTAATCAATGAATCAATCCTTTAAATAGCAATTTGGTTAACAAAAAATAATCTAAAATCCCAAAAAACTATCAGAAGAAGAGTGTGGTTTTATAATTCATAGGCCCTTTCTCAATTCTAAGTACGCGAGTACGTACTCGCGTTCTCGGCGAGACCGGACTTGCCGAGACCTCATGGGAGTACGGACTTGCCGAGAACGCGAGTACGTACGATTCGTGCAATCGGAACACCAGCGTACTTGATGATGTCACGGGGCAGGCTACATAACTGGATGGCCCGCTCAAATATCAATCAAAATGACAATAAATTATATATGAACGTTACCGTGTGTGTTTTCATTGAAAAAAATAATACACAAAAAAATGTTTTATGGCGTGCCTTCTTGACTCGGTAAATTAAAAAAAAAATCATTAATAGCGCGGTGTTTCTGTGCATGTATTCCAGAGAAAAGGTTGCATCATGACGCCTGTAGCAACAGTAGCTTCATAGCTAATGTAAATGAGAGTCCGC
>VUQR01012291.1:0-17564 GCA_015108515.1 Hemichromis elongatus
GCGACCGGTTGGGGTGAGAGAAGAAAAGAACAGGATAAAGACATGCTGTGGAAGAGAGACAGAGATTAGTAGCAGGTACAATTCAATGCAGAGAGGTCTATTAACACAGTGAGTGAGAAAGGTGACTGGAAAGGAAAAACTCAATGCATCATGGGAATCCCCCGGCAGCCTACGTCTATTACAGCATAACTAAGGGAGGATTCAGGGTCACCTGGTCCAGCCCTAACTATATGATTTGGCAAAAAGGAAAGTTTTAAGCCTAATCTTAAAAGTAGAGATAGTGTCTGTCTCCTGAATCCAAACTGGAAGCTGGTTCCATAGAAGAGGGGCCTGAAAACTGAAGGCTCTCCCTCCCTCCCTTGTTTGATTTGTTCTCTGCCAAGATGGCCCCAGTTCTTCAATAATCTTATAGAGGTCCACTGTGTGATTTTCTATCCAGATATGTTTTCACTGCTCTGGCAGTGAGTCTGATAGAAGCTTTTCTGCATTCACATTTCCATCAGTCTTGTCACAGTCCCCAACACCACTGGCTGAAATGCAGGTACCAACCATGACATATCCTCTTTTACACATAGCTGTACACACTCACGGTTGTGCCTGTCTTCTGACCACTTCCATACATATGTACATATATACAACTGGAACCACGATATCAGAGCTGTTGCCACTGATTTTTCAGTCCAGTTTTTGTGTAATTTGGCATACCTCAGACTTTTCTACCTGTTTCCCTTCCTTAAGAATGTGCTCTATACAACTGTATACTATTTGTCTATAATGGTGGTGGAATAGAATCATAAGAAAGGACGCGTGAAGAGTTCAAATTTCAGTCAGGTTGTATTTTCAGGTTGGATGTAGTTCTGTGTAAGTGTGTGTTTAAAGTTGAATTGACTTCCACTTCCTTCACTGCTGTCACATCCACTGGCCTCACTCTTTCCTGTTTACATGAGGCGACTTCCGCCTGAACATCGGTAGGACCTCTATTCTCTCTTTCTCTTTAGATCCAGATAAGTCCCTTAATAATAATGAAGGTTGATTACAGTAAGAAGGCTGTTCTCTGGCTCTTTTGTCCCTCTGAGAGAATTGATCAATGAGCAGGAAGTTGAAAATTAAAGCAGCTCAAATGGCCAAATTTTCTTTCATCTAGCTTCCTTTCAAAATGGTTTAGTGTGTAATGTGCATAAACACACACACACACGCTATTATGAGAGCCTTCTAATGTCCTGCCATGCAGGTGTGTGTTAATCTTCTAAATCCAATAATAATGGCACTCCTGATCTTCATATGAGCCTATCGAGATCAGTGGAGCAGCTGTACAGTATATGTTTACACATTAATAGGCACACAAAGGTATAAAAACACACACACATATAAAGTACAGTACTATAGTACTTTATATGTGTGTGTTCTCTTAGAAATAGTGTGTTAGAAAGAGAGTTGGGGCCTTTTCTGTCTTCATAATCTGTTAATTGTAAGATCATTTGGATCCTTTTATACTGGAATTTATATTGCCGTCTATTTAGTCTTTCATTAAACTGTCTCACATTAGCAGAAGACTCCTTTTTTAAGCAGCTGTTTCAGGTGTAATAACTTAATAAATATTTTTTTCTGTCATAGCATTAAAGTAATAGCAGTAGAGTCATCAGTTGATGTGCATTTCTAAAATGACTGACCAGTGGAAGAAACAAAAGTTTTGCAAAGCTTGAATTAAACTAGAATCCCCTCCCTGAAGGTCATCTTTAGCTGTATTTTTAGATCTACAGCGCTTCCAGCAGATAACCCCTGCCGCTTCACAAGAAACTGGATCATTTTTATGCGTATAATTCTCTGTGAAGGTGAGATCTGCAAAAAACACGAACAAGGTGAAATAAAAAATCAGCTTCTTACACCATCAGTATCATTGCTGTTCTCTAAAGTCACATACAGCGTTACAAGGATTTTTATGCTGTAAGTGGGAAAAACTGCACACCTTTTAGAAAACACACACACACACACTCCATCTGTTGCAGGGACCAACTTTTTAATCAGCACTTTTGGGGACCACCTTTTCCAAGGGCTCCAGAAGCCTTTTGTCCCCATAATGTCATGATTACTAGAACACACACACACACAATTTTAATGTTCCATTGTAATCTATGGAAAGGATGATTTGTTCATAATAGATGTGGGGGATTTACAGCACTGAGACAATGGAAGAAAAGGTGGGAATCAGAGGCAGTGACATCACTTGCTAAACCTCTCATAAATATATCAACGTGTGAAAGAAAGATGGAAGATGAAACAAAGAAGAATGATATCATACATTTCGCAGGAAAAAATATAATAATACATTTATTATAAAGTGGAAATCATGAAAACTGGGAGGACGGTGATAAGAACATGAGCAAAAAGGCTGCGTGAGTTTGCAAAGTACGATGTGAGAAATGAGAAAATTATGCTGATTAAACCAGGATAGGACAAGGGAATGGTTAAGGCGAAGACGAGGGTTATAGTAGATGTGATGAAGAGATGATAAAGAAATAAAAAAGAAGTGAATAAAATCAGTTACATTTTCTTTATACAGCACTAAATCACAACAACATGTGTTTTATATAACTATGTCACTACTTTGGTAAAGACCCTACAATAAGAAGAAATAAAGGAAGGTGGAAATTACTAAAGAGACATCTAAGAAGTGGTAATGATAAATGATGCCAGAGGAAGGCGATGAGAGCACAAAATAGTGTGTAGTAGTCTTTATTTGCTGTGTATAGGAAGCTCTGCACTGTTTATCAAACCATTTTCTATATCTGTGAGTCGAACATCATCTCAACCTACCGGAGTACAAGAGCAGCTTTTACAATAGCATGCTGGTCTTAGTGATCTGATCAGTGACCATACAGGAGTGCAGTGCCTTGGAGATGTTTGTCTGTGTGGTCATCAACTCAAACTGCTCCAATCTGTTTATTGACATCCTGCCTCTAAGGCCGCTTTCATATTGAATTTGTGCTTTGAGAACAATTCTTCACAGGAAATCAGAGTCGGGGAAAAGGTCAGCAGGAACATGTGCACATCTCTTTGAAGCTTCCCGAGTACTTGATAACTTTCTTAAAAGCAGCAACTTGGCTTTATTACAATGCTATCAATATATTAAAATGGGTTTCTTAACAATCCAAGTTGCATATTCTAAGACTAGTCATCATCACCATGTCTCTGCCCTGGCAGTCAGCGGTCAAGTTCTTATATGATTGTTCTCGGCACTTTTAACGAACATTATAAATTTCTATGTCCTGTACATATAATGAACACTGTTGTAACATCTAACCAGCTCAGTAGGTTATTATCATCCAAGGCATTCAATAAGAACATGTGATACAGGAGACACAAGGGTTGTGGGAATAAGTGGAAGCCAAACTCTAGTGGTAATAGTGAAGGTAAGCTAGCAAATGGAGCTAAAGATTGAGTTCTAATAACAGTTAAGTACAAAGGATGCATCCTGAAATGTCACACACCACCCATTACTTGTGCTCAGCAGGTCTCAGTGGGCAGCATTCAATGAAGAGATAACTTGCTAGTGATAGGAGGAGGAAGCTGGTAATATGTACTGATAAAAAATAATAATGGCTACTCTGTGTGCTGATAACACTTGGAACAGGAGTGTCTGCACTCTATTTACTCTCACCCTCATCTCTCTAGTTCTTAATAACCAACTTAACCATCACCAAATAGTGATACCGGTCCAAAAGGCACAGTCCCAGTCCACCAGACTGTCAGTCCAGCCGTGGCTATGTACAATGACTTCTCTGCTACTCTTAGCAGCCTTTTCTGCAGAGCTTTGCAAAGACGTATGTCTCAGCAAACACGATTACTTCTCAAAGATGCAAAAGTTTGTGACAGGAAAGAAGAGTAAAAGGAAAAGAGGAAAGGAAGCAGGCCATAAAGGATGCAGGGAGGGAAAAAAGTATCCAATTAAATAGTGGGAGCCAGCGAAAAAGTGGGAAAAACAAGCTCCTCATTAGGGGAAGGCAGAGAAAGTAACACGGGAGCTCTTTCAGCGGTGCTTTGGCGTGCGTTTCCTGGTGTAAACGTGTGCATATCTCTGTAGCTGCATGCCTGATGTTACGTGTATTCGGTCACAGCCCGAAGGCATGACTGGGAGAGTGACTAATTGTGCCGTCTGCTTAGCATAACACGCATACATGCACACACAACGAGATTATGCAATCGCCATCAGGATAATCTCTGTGGCCTGGTATTTTTTCCCCCAGAGGATGACTATCGACACGTCTAGATTATGCGCTCGTCTGAAAATCCTTCTCTCTTTTTCCCTAATCCCTGACCTCTACTTACATTACACCATCCATCCGTGTATCCATGGCTTCTCAGTCCATTCCCATGCTCATCCAGCTCAGAATAACTAACCTGACTCTATTTCATCTCACTTACAGCTGTCATCTTGCAGTGCAATATTCAAAAGGATTTTGAAGTAGGCTCTTTTCTTTTTGTTTTCTGTCGCAACAGCTTAGTTTCATTATGGGATCATTATGGTGTTATCTTACCTCTGATGTCACAAATAAAAGGTTTATGTAGTTTGTTGACTCCTCTGTTTGATGTAGAGTGAAAATCTTTTATCATTAGTCACACGACGCCAGATTTGGAGGGAAAGGAGTAATATCTGATTGCTATCGATTTCAGGGGCTGAAGAAAGAGCATGACACATAGCAGACGTAGACATGTTGCTAAAATAAAAAATTTGGTGAGTTTTAATCAGTTAAAGCCCTGAAAATATTTCTGAAATGTTGGGTTTGATCTAATGTTGTGTGTTTTGATGTTGCATTTTTCACATCAAGATCATCACCTGCATCTTCTGCCTTCACACTGTTACCTTTCTATTCCACCTATTTCCTAAAGAAACCAGAATAATAATAATTAGGAATAAAGAGAAACAGGAACTCAATAGGTTGAATGCCCTCAGCAGTCACCCAGTTAGCTGAACTGTCCTGGTTATGTGACTTTGTTGGGGTTAGGAGTCCAAATTAGCTATTAGGACCTTATAATTTTATGAGCTGACGATCTAGATGTTAAGAATTAACAACAACTGAGTTGTTATGCTTAAAGTTGTAATATTGGAAGTTTTCCTTGAGGATGGGTTTAGGGAAAAGGCTATTCAATCATCAAATAAAGTACAACATTACACATCACATAACTCAAGAGTTGGCAGTTCATCTTGAAATCGGAAGGTTGCTGGTTCGAGCCCCGGCTCCGACAGTCTTGGTCGTTGTGTCCTTGGGCAAGACACTTCACCCGTTGCCTGCTGGTGGTGGGGGCCCGGTGGCGCCAGTGTCCGGCAGCCTCACCTCTGTCAGTGCGCCCCAGGGCAGCTGTGGCTACAATGTAGCTCACCATCACCAGTGTGTGAATGAATATAGTGTAAAGCGCTTTGGGGTCCATACGGACTAAGTAAAGCGCTATACAAATACAGGCCATTTGCCAGTTACTTAGCCAAAACTGGACTTTACATTACCTACAGCGTGGTTGCTCTTTTTACACCAGCGTACTGCTTGTTCTTCTCACACTTATCAACCTTCGTGACTCAGCAAAAAATGTTCTCAGCACAGTTTTGGATGGTTAAGATGTTCATTGGAAAGCTTCACAATTAACCTAATTTAAATCTGAATCACAAATTTAAATGAGTCTGCAGTACTGAAAATGCATACATGCCAGAAGAACACAACAACCCTGAATCAACACCTGACCATGTGCCTGCATGAGCCAATCACAGCTGTTCCCTGCACCGTGCAGCGTGAACGTTTCAGGACTCGAGTGGACGATTAAGGTGAAGAGCTTCTCCCTCGAAGTGGATCATCATCCATTGTTTGGAAATACTTTGGATTTAGTGCAGGTGATGTTAAACGAGAAGAAATCATATGCAAAGAGTTCTGTGTGTCTGCAATGCAAAGCAACACAATTTACTTATTCAGACAATTGAATTGCACCATGATGCTACTTGTTACATTAATTTTTTGTTACTCTGTAAAATCAACGTCTGATCATTATCAGAACTCTATAAACCTGAAGCTACTCACACACTGACACAAGTCTCTATCCTAATGACCATACATAAGGTTTTTCTTTTAGTACTACATTCAAAGTCAAAGCCGACAATATAAAGCAAAAATGAAAACTAGCACAAGGAGACTTCAAAGCGATTGCCATGATTCTGCTTTAGAATGAGCTCAGCTAGCTCAAAGTTAGAGAACCGGTCACTGCAAGTCGATCTGAATGATCACCGTCCTCCTCTGATGAAATGCTCCTTCGGGGTGGGAGCGGTCTGATGGAGGATGTCCCCGTCTGCAGGGCGAAAAGGGGTCACCGGGTAAATATGCAATCATTGTCACAATCACAAGATCTCAACCCAACGGAAAACATACAAGAGATTTAATGCCACATATTAGACAGCACGCTCTATCAACAAGAATTGTTTAATGTTGGAGTAAGGGTTACTGTGTGTGTGTGTGTGAGAGAGTGCATGTGCTGTCCTCGAGGTGCGAGATAAAAGAGTGTCAGCCACAGTTCAGGTAACACTGAAGAACAGAGCAACAAGGGAAAATCAAAACACTGACAGGTGGTCCCACACACAGAGCGGGCAGTTTACTGTGGAAGAGTTAGCACCAACAATTGCAAACTGCAAAGCAGTGCAGATGAGATAGATTTGAGGAGGTGACAGACTGGACAGGAACAAACAGGAGGTACCAAAAGAGTTCAGTTACTAAATGCACTTATTCCTCTCTCTGCTAGCGCTGTGCGATTCTGCAACTTTCAGTATGCCAAGTAAATACGGGGCGAGTACTGATACTTTTGAACTTATAAAGGCAACGTTTGTATGGCAGGATGTGGAATGACTTATGAGATGAGTCATCAGCTTATAAAACCCTTCAGATTTTCATGTATTTTGAAACTTTTGTCTGAAGCACTTTCAACTGATGTTGTTTAAATGTGCTTTTGTCTATAAATAAAAAAAGAGCTGACAGTCAACACACAATGATTTTTATACTTCATATTTGAGATAGGTTTCTTTCATTTACAGTATTTAAAACGATTCAGCTGTCTGAATATGTCATTTGAATGAATATAGCCTTTAGGTCACACGTCTGCCAAAGTAAGCTAGGATGAGACTTTATCCTTGTTGATAGTTAATGTTAAAGTGAGACTGTGTGAGAGGAGCTGTGTTTCCACACACGTCTCCTTAACACTAAGATGACAGAAACAAACTAAAGTATCAATCCTATTATGCTGGTATCTATCTGATACCAATACCAGCGTTGGGATCAATACAGCCTTTGGTATCTGGAACTCAGTCTTTCCCACTTCAGACGGGAGGCGTAAAGGAGTCATGGCAACAGACATTTAACAAAATAAGTCTCATCTTCTTGTGAGCTGTCATTTTAAAGAGGCAAATATGGGGGTAGGGCACTGCTACATCATTCTGTTCCAGCTGCTACAGCTGTGTTTTGCAATCTTTGTCAGATGAGCAGAAATAACGTTTATGATCACTAATGTGGATGATAGACCACCTATGCTAATGCGTTCTGCCTCATTGCTTCTCCAACCAGCCTTCTCTGTCCTGTCCTCTAGATTTAAAGTGAGACATCCTTCTAGATGTCATGCTGACATCCACTTCTTCAGATCAGACGTGAGAGAGAAGGCAGGAAAATAGCTGACTTTTTTTCTTTTATAAGGAAAAAAATGTCAGTTGTGTTCTACATTCAAGTTAATGCAATGTGTAATGGGATTCTCACAGAGTGATTCCTGCAGTGAGCAACATGAATGCTTCAGAAAATGCTGGCTAAGGTTTGTGATGATGAATCAAAACACTGAAGGCTATTTCCATGGCTTTGACTGTGTGGGGATTTTATGCCATTTAAAGTTGTAATTTTAAATGAAGGAATTGTTAAAATTGGTGTCAAGATAATGAAAGTCAGCCAAATAGTTTAAATAGCAGTAAAACATGAGAACAATGTTCGGAGGTCATGGAAAAATCAAACTCTCTCTGAGGTCGTGACCCAGGCAAACATGAATGTCTGGCCCCTGCTTCACACTCCCCCTCACACACTCAGACACTCGCGCCCTCTCATAGTCTCCCTCCATCAGTCGTGGCCTTTCATGTATCAATGGCTCCATTGATAGGCCTCCATGAGTCTCTCTGGGTGGATTCTGCTTTTGGGGTTTTAGTCCCCCGTTAGACATCCTTACCTAATGTTTCCACACACAGACACACACTCTCACTCTGCTTATCTACCAAATTCAACAAATGCTCTTTGCAATCACTGGGTTTAATGCAAATGCACAATTTTCAGGTCCAAAAGATAAAAAACCTGCAGTTCCTTAAATGGCCACATGAGTCAGTCCCTTGGACTCTTTTTCTAAAATGCCAAAATCTACAGTAGAAATGAACACATTCCTTGACAAAACCACATTCATGACAACAAGATTGTTACGTTCAATACATAACAGCCTCATTTAGAAATGAATACAGTTATACACAATTACTTTGTGTATAACTATTTTGTATTTACTTTTATATTACTTTGCACTCATTATTAGCTATCTCTATGTACATCCACACAGTTTACTAATGTACTTGGCTAATCAAGCTAGCTAGCATTTACTAATAACTTAACACTCCACCTTCATTCATATATGGCCATTTCTAAAATGTTAATAGAGGAAATACTAATCTTTGGTCTAAAAACCAATGGGTAATGACAACATGGTGGTTACTTCCATTGTTTATGTACAGTTAACAACTGAATGCTTTGACACAGTTGAGCAATTAGTAAAACTGCAAATATTATTACAAGACTCGCAAACGATGAATGCATATGTTTATGATTCTTTATGATTAGCCTTTTGATTTTTTGATTTTTATTTTTGTTGCAAATGATTCCTATAAATACAAACAGTGTTGCTGTTCTATCCGTTTATCGGGCAGGCTGTGGCAGAACTCCAGACATGAGCTCATAAGGAGACTCCCTTTGTTGTGTTGGGGAGGTGAGAGGTGAAGATTTGTGGTGTCTGCAGCACCCAGGTGGAGATGCACAGTTTAATAACTTGTATACCATCGTGACGCTCAGAAACACACCCACCGGGGTCTATGCATGCATACACTTGCATGTGTGCATTCATCCGCAGACTAGTGCTTCATGTGTGCACAGGTAACTCACACACAGTGGAAAAGTGAAGGAAAGTTTGGTGAGCGCACGTGTGACCTGAATGCTGACCATTCAAAAGGAATGTGTGTTGTGAATAGACAATTTTCCACTTTCCCAAACAAACATTAGTTTCCAACAGCGGAGGCTTGCGGTGTTCGCAGGTAAATTCCAGGTAGAATCCAATTTATACTCCCTCGAGTCATTATGGTTAAGAAAAATAATAAATCGTCTCCCCTTAGTCACACACTCTCTCATGCAGTCATCAGACATATGTCAAATTTTCCCTGGGCATTGTCTCAACACATTTTACAACCCACTCTTCCCCTTGATGTTTCTAAATCACTGTCTCTGTGTATGTTTACTGATGTGGTTGTGTCTATCATTAGGGTACATGTTGCTCCAGCTATTCGTAGATTAGAAAAGGCTTATTGTGATGCACCCCGTGTTTCTTGTCCACACCCCGTCTTTATTTGCAGTGATTCATGGAGTTGTGCAAATATGAATCTGAAGAGGACGTTTACCTCTGCTGTATGCAGGAGGCGACTGACAGGCTTATGCAGCGTGCAGTTTTGTTTTTCCTCTTTTATCTAAAAGTCAGTCTTGCAGAAGAAGAGCTCTGAAAGAAACTAATGATACCCTATGAAACAAGAGAAACAATGCAAACCCAGTCCTAAATGGGCTGGAGATATGTGCAACACAGGGAGCTAACATTTGCCTTAAAAATATAAATTTTCAGTTTACAATCTTGATTTTCTTTGAGCATTCTATTTTGAATAAAATATGGGTTTATGCCTTTTCCTTTAGCCTTTCTCTGTATTTTCCATTTTTCACCATCGTCATTTTCGTGAACAAAACACTCAAACAAATTCATTAGCTCTAAATGATGATTTACTGTGACATTGATGGTGCAATTACTTAAATGTTTAAGCCATTCTCGACGGTGTAGCTTGCAGATACATACGTGTAGCGGCTTGTAAAATAAGTCAAACTGAGAGGAAACGCTTACACCTTCTCCCTCAGTTTAAAAAAAAAAAAATCTGAAGCTAATTATTTTCACAGTCAGTGACTTTGAAATAACACTGAGGTGACCTGTACTCGTCTTCCGGTCTACTCATCTTGAGGACAATCTGAGGAAGCGGAGATGGTGTTTCTTAACGGGGGTAGGTCGGAACAAATAACAACACTGATCTCCTTTTAAGGATTCTTTCCTCTTATTGCCTAAAACCCTGTTGTGCCACTTTTCTGTCCCGGTCTGTCCACTACCTGTGACGTCGGCGATAAAGAAAATTCCCCACTGGTGAGATAGCAGGGAGGCTCCAGTTAATAAGTGACAGTATGTGGAGGGACTTACTGGGCCCCTGTAACACAAAACACACACAAACACGCAGTGTCTCGTTTTTCTCATTCCCTGAAGTCTGTCTTACTTAGACATAAAATCACACACATTTTATGTGTTACCTTTTAAGCACTAAAGGTAACTCTGACACATGCATAAAGACCATCATAAAGTTGTGTGTCATACAAGTTTCACTTGGCAGACTGGGGTTAGACTCCATTATGGAAACATTGTTTTGGTTTTATTCCTCATAGTTTGAAATCTTTTATTTTTGCTCTGTATTTACTTCATTTGCTGCTTTGTTTAGGAACTAAACTCACTTAGCTGGGTGAACAGGAAGGTCACAGTTTGGGCTACAATAGACCGTTTCACTGTGTTAACCACATTAAAAGCCTGCCAGAAGTACTGAATCCAACACCGTCTACTTGTATCGTGGTCCTAGGGTTTTAATGCTGTTTTTACTTCTGCTGAGGGGCCTGTTTTTTTGTTAATGCTTGCATGACGATAGCTTGAAAAGTTCAAATCTGATAAAACTTTGAAGGATTCATGCTAACAATCCACTGAAATTTGGATTATCAAGGTCTTTACGGTTTGTTTATAGGTCAAACATTAATAAGCTCAGCTTATTCATGCCTGTTTGCTTTTATAGGCCTCAGTTTGGTTTTTTAACTTATATTATAAGCTTTGTTCTACCCGTTTTGTGCTTCAGCTCCTTGACATCTCATTCTTGGCTAGAGAAATGGTCAAACAAGATTTTTAAGTTTAGAATAGTCGGCCATTGTTTTTGTGGTAGTAAACTTGGTCCCGGCCCTATTCACTAAAGTAAAACTACACACATAAAGTAAAGATTCTCTGTAAAGCCAACTCTGAGGAACTTATTTGATCCATTTTTGATATAAAAGCACAGATTATTTCAGGTCAACCAGAAAACAAGAGAACTTGTTAATCCTGTACCATCCATCTGTCCCCAGATTGAAAGTAAGTCTTTTACCTTAACACTGCTCCTCCTCCTCCTCCCTGACCGTCATTACTCTCAGACTTGTCTGACTCACCTTGATGACATCACTGCAGTGAGGTCAGCGTCCTGCTAGTCTGGGAGCAGATTAAATCGGTGATCTGTGGCCGCTGTCGCACAGGTCTCGGGGTAGCTTAAGTGTGACTACATGCGGTCACTCGCTGAGGCTCAGCAGATTAAAATTTGTGCCACGCTGCTGGTGATGTCATGAATTTGAGGCCTGCACCTGACCCACACTGCCTAACGTCCTTTTTCTTTACTTTTCACACAGTTTCCAGAGTCATCTGTTTAAAAAAACAACAACAACAAAAACACGATTTTTAAGAAAACATCTTAGTTAATGTTATTTTGCTGTTTTGCATTACTATGTGTCCCCATTACATAATGTGTTGTCAACACTTTTATTATGAGCAACTTCAAATGAAAACACGCAGCGAAGTAAACACCCACTATGTGGAGGTGAGTTGTTTTTGGGCATGGGGTGGGGAGCAGGCATCCCTTTAAGTGAGAACTGCTTGTTGGCTGCTATGAAAAGAAAATCCATCCTGTTTTTGCACATTCCAAAAATTCCAAAGGTCATACTTGGTCATTATGCTCACAGAAAAACAGATCGGGAGATGGAAATGCCCCCTTGGTTTTCTCAGGAAAGACCATAGAAGGGAGGGGAATAAAAAAAAGAAGAAAATAACAGAAGCTAACATGGCAACACTAGCAACAATGCATCGGATATTTCTTTTTGTGTTTTGTTGTTGTTCCATTAGGGAAACTCCACTGATGTTTCACGGTCCTCATCACGGGCGCAGGAGATGAAGCAGTTTCGGCAAGTCATGGGACAGGACAGGAAAAAATACTGCTATCATGTTCATTTATCATCGTGTTTATTTCTGATAGTATTCCATGCAAGTGCAGTCATCGGCTGCTTTTAATTCCTCTGATAATAATGTAAACATAACTTCAAAGAGAACATCATTGTTTGGCTAAATTCTAGATAAAATTCTAAAATAATAAAAAAGTCTGTCGAGAAGTTTAGATTCTCTTAATCATACGTGTGCAGTGAGTGCTGCAAATTCTTACTCCAGCAAACACTGCCACACAGGTGGGATCCAAAGAGGTCTCGACTCAATCCCAAATCTAACCGTCTAAATTTGAGTGTCTCACCAGACTCTGTGCCATGAAATATTTACTGAATGTGACCCAGAATAAATGGAGCAAAGCCAGTGAGCCAGTTCAGGCAGACAGTGAGCTGCAGACACTCACATGACTGTTCCAATGCAGCGTACGTCTAAAGCACATTTTCAGCAAAGGTGTCCTCAATCAGCTGAGCTTTGACACTGCTGGGTACAAGCTGCAGTCCCTCTTCAGTTCGCCTTCAGTTTCAAAATGATGCCCCCACTTCCTTGCTGCATATAGGCAGGTTTCTAAATCCTCTTGATTTGTAGGCGTGCTGTTCTGTGCCAAACAGCAACGCGGCATCAGATATCTTTCTGGGTGCCTCCTATAGGTGATTCAAGGGAGGTGTTTCAGGTGAGTCCAGCTGGGAAGACCCAGGACATGCTGGAGAGATAATGATTATTTTGGTAATGGCCCTGAAAGACGAGGAGGAAGTGGCGGGAGAAAGGGAGGCCTGGGCATCATTGTATAAGTGCCAGAAGAGATGGATATCGAACGCACCGCAGAAATAGATATTTTTCCATTGGATTGAAGGTATAACAAGTCTACACACATGTGTGTAGTGAATTTCAGAGTAAAGTCTGTGCATCCAATGCCCTGTAATGGATTTAATGCCTGGATCTAGATAAGAAGTTGTGCTGATGACTCCGTGTGTGTGTGTGTGTGTGTGTGTGTGTGTGTGTGTGTGTGTGTGTGTGTGTGTGTGTGTGTGTGTGTCACTGCAGTCAATATTCACACAGTGAGTATTGACTGCAATGTGAGACGCTTACAAAACAGACAGTGGAAAAGGATCAGAAATTGCATGTTGAGGTGCGGGTGACAGCTGCAGCCAAGGCTCGCTGCATTAGTGGTTAAACTCAGCATCTGTGAAGCCTGCATGCTGAATGATATATTCTGTATGGTAGGTTGTTCAGGAAAGCTATTGTTAACTCCAGCAAAATATTCTGCATGTATTTCAGCAAGAGCGTCAGTCCAAACGGACGTGTCTGCAGGCTAAACAGCAAACGTCTGGTTAAAAGAAGACGGCGGCAGAAGTTTTTCATCATCCATACATGAACCTCTGCTTAACACTACTGCTGTGCAATCCTCAGGGATGTATGGCTGAGTGAGACACGAAGCACTGTGTAAGAATCAGTCCGTTTAAAATGAGTCAGTCCAGGTTAATGTCTACAGTAGGCACCGTCATGAACTACAACACTCACTTCCACGTATCCGCTCCTTGGTTATCTTCTTGGTTTCATTTGCAAAGGTGAACTACTTTGTTTAGGGCTGCTTGGTCAAAGCCTCAGCACGCCTCTCTGTCTCTGACCTCACCTTCATTACGTGTTTGTGTGTTCACATGTGGGAAGCTCCTTTACTTTGGGCACTCTGCCATAGAAAACATCAAATGGAACATTTGGGCTCACACACACACACACACGCACGCACACACACACACGCACGCACGCACGCACGCACACGGTTTTCATGCAAAACAAAGCCACCCACCATGCACAACACAATTTTTACACAACACATGATGACCTTACATGTGTGTTTATGCACACATCGCATGTGTCTTTGGTGAAGCTGTCAGCAAGCATCAGCTGAGGGCCGATGATGGAAACAGCAGGCCCAACAGACACAGACACAATGGCGCCTCCCGCCATCACACTTCACCTCTAGCACGCATATTCTCCGCATGCATATGCATGTTTGTGTGTGGGACACTGCATTATACAAGTTATTATATGTTAAGGTCACTTCATTTATATCCAATTTCAGTTAAATTTGCTTTACAGATAAATGATAACGTAGCAACACCCCCAATGAAACCAACAAAAAACGCTAAAAACGACGCCGAGCTCTCACTCAGTCGCCGCGTACGCATGCGCCCTGCACCAAAGCTCTGCCGTTAGTTTAGGTGATGGATAACCAATAATACACTGGCAGTGTGTAAGACGCCACAGTGTAGGATGAAGACAACGTAGCGGTGAGTCTGCCCGGCAGCCCGTCTGTTTGAGAATGAGAAGCACGGCTCGTTTCCTTTTCACGATGAACGGGTTCAAACCTGTGAGCATGAGCTCTCTGCTAAACCAAATTCACTCACTGCAAATACAAAAATAGGCGTCTGCAGCTTACAGCATGAACATAACCACGAGTGACAGCAGGTTATAAACAGAATAACATCCCAGCAGCACCACAGCTAATTTCAGCTTGTACTAAACACTCATTAAGAGCACGCTCGGGTGTTGATGTGAACTGAGCTGTTTAACACAATCATTAGCAATGAGAGCACTAAGAAGCACCAAGTCAACCAAATGTCAAAGCTCTCAGCACCAGTTTATCAGAACAGTGAATCAAACCGTGTTCTGCAATTGAAAAGAAGACGGAACAAATAGAAATGCAATTAAAAAGCAGCACGTCTCTGTCATGTATGGAGACTGTGTGTATAGACCAGGAAACACACACATATGGCGTCATATGTCAAACAGACTGCGAGGGATCCTACTGATTAGAGAAGGTCCCCCTATGTGACAGCTCACACTGGTCAAAATGAGGCATAAAAAGCTGTTAACACAGGACAGGCAACTGTCATATCTGGCAATCGACCGAGGCAAAGGGAGAGGAAGATGGCGATGTGACCTTTTCCAGATGGTATAGCCTTTAATCCTCACTACAGAGTCCTGCTGGGGACATGCAGACTGGAGAAGTCTGATAAATTAGGCTCAAATGCCACCGTGAATCTGCATTTGTATGCGTTCATTAACAAAAAAGGGACACGAGTGCTTTGAAGTGGGTCCACTTGGAGACGGCTGTGCTCGAGGCTACGCTACGAGTGTGGACCTGCTCATGGATCAGTGCAACGCTTTCCAATGAGCAAGGCTAAGGCTGCAGTCAAACAGCATCCTCACGTTGTGCTTCCTTTTATGTAGAACTGCTCTAAACTTTATAAAGTATAATCATATCATGGCCCCTTTACAGTACAAACCCCCATCCCTGACAACGACAGCGTCTGTTTGATCGACGCTTCCCTGACTCGTTCAGGCTCACGATGGCAGTGGAAACCATCTCAACCAGTGTGGGTGTAGAAAATGGAAGAAAGTTAGGAAGTGTGTAGAATGTGCAGAGGAGGAAGTGGGGCTGTTATAAAGAGGAAGAACAGTAGAAAGGAGTGAGGAATGCCAGAGGACAGCGAGACGCTGAGATGTCTGCTACACAGACGGGTTCAAGGTGGGCGTGGCATTACAACAGGGGTCCCCTTCTCGTTTGCCAAGGTGATTGACAGGCTGACAGAACAAGTCGCTCAGGAGTGTCTGTGGACTATGATGTTCACAGACGACGCTGTGTGTCTCTGGTGGGTGGAGGAGAGCCAGGAGAGGAGGTATGCTTTGGAGAAAAGACGAATGAAACCAAGTATGAAAAAGAACTAGAGCGAGGCAGACGTCTAAGGAGAAGAGATGGTGAAGGTTAGCAGGTTCAAATACCTCGAGTTAAACAAAGCAATGGAGTGGGCAGGAGGGAGGTGAAGGAGTGAGTGCAGGCAGAGTAGAGAGGGTGAGTGTGGGCTGAGCTGTGACAGAGTGAATGGGCAGGTTTACAAGATGGCAGAGACACCCACTGTGCTGTGTGGTAACACGTGGAGGCACCAACAAAACTCAGCTTTTCATTTGGTGCGACCAGCCATAAACACACACATTGTGTTCATGGAGGGACAGTGCACACAAATACTGGCAATGGTGGATGGATGTGCCGGCAGAGCGATGGATGAAGACCACAGAACATTTATGGCCACAGTGACGCAGGACATGAACGGGGCTGGAGGAGAGGATGCTGCGATGGAAGCAGATGATCTACTGTGGCATCCCCGAAAGGAAGCAGCAGGGGAAAAGGATATCTAATGTTCTTCTCCAGAGCAGCTTTACAGAGCCTGTTTGTCTTTATTCCTCTGTTCAGCCTTAAGCTGGACAGCGTAGCTGCTTTCAATTACTGATATTCAGATATCGGCTGGTGGAGCACATTTCTACTTGCTAGGCTTATTCAAGTGTAGCAATTCAGTGAATGAAGCTGTTAATGGTGTTTGTGGTGTTGATGCTCTGCTGATGTAACCATCTTCAGGGCTCCAGAGCGCGTGTCGCAACCGGTGGGACCAAGCTCTGAAAGTCTCCGTGTGGTCAACAAACACACATTATGCCCCGTATCGTGGTCTAATCTAAACCAATCAGAGATAGTTGGGGGCGGGGCCTTTCTGATTGGCCGTAGTCCAGGCTGTGGTCCTTCGTGTGTATGTTTGAAAGTGCAGGTGGATAGAGAGAGGTGAGTAACTTCAATAAAGCGACATTGATTCATTAAACTGAACCAGCAGCAAAAGAAGATCCAAACTACGCTTCACATTTGATCAATGTCGTCATTAGTTCTCTCTGACTTGTGCTGTTTTGCTTCCACCACGATACAATCACACTTCCTGCACAGCGCCCTCTCTGTGTACTTCAGGAACAGTTTCCCATCTCAAACCTGTTTATTACCCGCCGGTCTGCAGATGTTTACAGCGCTGTCAGCTGCTGGCTTTTTGGGGTTTTTTTTGCTTAAATGACCTCGGACAAGAGAGCCTAATTTCTGTTGTTCAATACTGAAGAAATTTATACTTTTTAAAATGATGCAAAATTGCAGAATATTTTTAAGGTTATTTGCTATAAAAAGTCAGGCCAGGAAAATCTCCTTCATGTGTTTCTGTTTTATCCTCAGTTACGAGATGATGATGATTCAGTTTAACATTGTCTACAATATTGCCAAAGAGTGCCAACGCACTTTAAGCACTTTTCCAGTAACTTATGTTTCTTGTAGAACGGTGCTCCAAATAAAGAACTTTGTGTTG
>VUQR01012292.1:0-17889 GCA_015108515.1 Hemichromis elongatus
TAAATAAAATTAAAAAAAAAAATAAAAAAAAAAAAAAAAAAGGAAATCTGTGGAGCTGAAAGTTCAAGTTGGCAAACATCAGCCACAAAACATTAATGACTTGAAGAGGATCTGAAAATTCTGCATTATTGTTGGAATTTTAATATGTTTGTCTGAAACAGGTCTTTGTAAATGAGTCATTGACTTTCAGTGAGAATACCTGTATAAATACAGGTAATTCAAATAAAAATAAAAACAGCTTGTGTTAATTAGGTGGCCAATGCCCTCTCTAGGGCTGTTGGAGGGATGTGTTACAGCTATAAGGCTGTGTTTTTCTGTTTATTTTCCTGTTTATTATTATTGTTTTTATTATCATAATTAGGTGGCTTTGTTAAAATAAACACTGTTGTTTACTTATTTTAACTTTGGCCTCTGACTCCTTTCAGTCCCAGGTGTTGTTTTTTTCGTTTTTATATTATGCTTTACCCCAGACCAGGATTTTGAGGGCTGTTTTCCTATAGACTTCGATTTGCAATCCGGAGACGCCCCCTGCTGTTCATTAGAATGAATGCAGTCTTTTAGAGTTCAGGCTAAACACATGTAGGCACATAAAGAGTCTAATCTAAGAACAACAATCACAACAATGGACTCAGAAATGAAGACCTTCTGAGTTAGAGATATTTAGAGAGCATGGAAAAACATCTGACACTATATTTAAAAAAAAATAAATTTAACAACATTGTGAGCAACAAGGGATCACACCAAAGTACAGCAATCAGTTTATTGGCAAAATGAAATATGAATCCATTTGTGAGTACATACAACACCACTGGTACTACATACCAATAGGCTATAATGAAAAAAGGCCATGTTCTTCTAAACAGATGTATCCTTTTGTGTCTTAGAAACCATTATAAGGTTAATGGCATGTTATTCATGCGACTGTAAACAAAACAAAACAAAAAACAGGCCACTGAGTAAACCACATGTTGGCTTGAAATTAAAATTGTACACTAATGAATGCCAAAAATATTTTTCTTGCTCAGTTCAATCATCTCACACAGTTCAAAGTGGTTACAATTAATTCTTTACTCCTCTCAAACTTCTGGGTTAAACAAGGTTCCATACTTAAACCTAAAAACGGTCTATTTGCTTGTTTAAAAATGCAAATAGTAAACTGTGATACTTTTAGAAGACATGTATCTTTTTAGTACCTTATTATTATTTCCTTTATTATTTCTAGACATAAAAGAAATTAAGAGAATTGGGGAAAAAATCATTTCACAATTGAAGGAGAGACCAGCTGCGGTAGAAAACATTGGAAGGAATACTTTTTGGATTCAAATTCTTACAAATAAACACTTAATTCCAGACAAATTACTATAACATTACACAATAACTCAAAACACTGGCATATAAAAAATAAAACAAACCATGTCCACCAAGTGGACTTTCCAGAATCGTCAAAACGTAGCTTTTCTTGACATCTTTACAGTGCTGCAGTATCTCATCATCACAGGGAAATCATTCAAAGTACATACAAACACCAGAGTTGGTACGTATATATGTATATATATTTTAATAATGGCCATTGTGTGAGATATATACATTTTTTTTTCATTATTTGCTAACAATTGTGTTTCATTCGAAATTAAGTCTTTTAAAGTATATTGTCAAAAGCATTGAAATGATTAACGATCAAGGGTAAAATCTCTGAAACAAATCCAGTGGTTGAAATTCTCTGGGAACACAGCTGTTTACCTAAAACAGCATGACGGCCAAATTGGAAAGTTTTTAAATTTTGACAATTCAATAGCAAATGAGATTTTTCTCATTATTCCCTCTAAAGGAACAAAAATGCACATATTGGCGTATATTCGTTTTTGAAAGACTGTTTCACTATTGCAGATGTACAGACGGTTTTCTTTCAGATTTTCGAGGGAAACTAAGACCATGCAGCAGCAAAATGGTGTTATGGAAACCAACACTGGCAGGGAAAGAAATCCTCCATTTCCACACCTTTCTTTATTAATCTCCACATTCCTATTTCCTCTCAGCATTTTTCAGCTTTGCGCTTCGATCCAAAGTTCAAAAGTTTTTTAAATAAACCAGACTGACAAAAAGCCTTAGAGGAAAAATCTAATAGAATCTAAGGAAACCTCTACCATAGGACACAATTTGACCCAATACTTTGCTCCCTGTTTGTGTGTTTCTTGACTTCAGTAATGTAACTTGCTCTTCTGAGCTTCAGTACTTTGGCACTATGGTATAATCCACCATGCGAACGTTCCAGCACAGGCAGATGGACAGGATCATCCCCAGCAGCTATCAACCAGAGAAAGACACTTTTAAATTTCTCTTTTTTATGTTATTTATTCACAAACAACTCGGACTTATTCCACACACTGACCAGCAGGTTGAAGAACATAACTGTTGGTGAGTTGTGCTTTTGTTTTTCTTTCAAACAAATATTTGTGACAAAAATTTGTGAAACAATTCTGCATAGCTTTTTTCCCCCTGATGAAATCATCGCTTATAATTTATTTAATGATCTGAAACATGAAAGTGTGACAAATAATCAAAAAAATAAATAAAAATTAGAAAGGGGTAAATGGACTGGGGCATGGCTCGTGGCTCAGCTGCAGGGAAGGGGTGGAGTGTTGGGCTGAGGGGACAGTGCCGGGGAAGGCCGGCACAGCTGACATCCACCACGCCAACCACGCCTTCCCTGTCTGAAGAGCTGTGTGAGGTTTGGAGAGGAGAGCAGTGGGCTGGAGCACGCTGGAAAGCGCACAGCCACAAAAGCGTATATGTGTGTGACAACCCTGCATACAGAGGGGCAACAGTTCAGCCTTCACTGAGTGATTACTAGGTGTGTTCAACAATGACATGAAAAGTGCCACTGCTTGTTTTATTAGTTTTGTTAAAATGGTATTGGACTTTAGTCAACCACATTTTATGATTAACAAAGAATCCAAATATATCCAAAGGTTTCACAAATGTTTTTTAAGCCACTTCAGCGATGTTGAACTGAAACTACGTTCATGGAAACCCAGCTAGTTATAGGTTAATGAGAGTTAATGCTGTCGTACCTCAATAAGAGTCCCTCCAAGGCAAATGCCTAACACAACCCAAATGTTGGTGAGGAGCCATCTCTCCACGCTGGCAGCACATCCCTAATTAAGACAAGTACCTTATTGACTGAAGAATGCATCCAAGAGTCAGCAAATATGTGAGATTAACAGAAAACACCATTTACCACATCATATACGGGCCAGTCAGGTGTCTTAGCCTCACAGAATCCGCTGTCAGAGAAGTTTCCAGAAATGAGCGAGATGTTCTGGCAGGAGCAAGGAAACAGCAGCCGTGAGCTGTTGATGATGACCATGTTACCATTCCAATCCGTATAATCAATCCAGCCACAGCACTCCATCTACAGACGGGCAGAGTTAAGCAGAGATTTCATTTGTAACAGCCAACGCATTGCTTCCAAGCATGTTTGACTGGCTGATGAATGGGTTGATACAGCTGGCAAATGGACTTTTGAATTGACACTACAATCAAAGAGCACAAGGTATTTTATTTAAAAATGTTATTAATAGATTTTCATATTTAGTTGTTTATATTATTATTATTTTTGAGTTTTTAACCTGGTGAAAAAGCATTATATTGTTAAATGAAATTCCTGTAAATGTCAACATGTTGCACTTTGCTGGGCCTCGTCTGGGGCAGGTTTAAACATCACACAAACCTTCGTTCTAGTTACTGATTCACTTGGAAAACACCAGTGTGAACCAGGATTAGACAAGATCAATTTTAAGTTTCCACATTTTTTTTTCTTGTTAATGTGATTACAGATGTGTGCAAGTGGCCTTTAAGATCCACACAATGCAGTCAAGTGGAGTATTTATAAAATGCAGCTATCTTATATTAAAAATTATACTCCAGCGTATAAAAAACAAAACACATAGTGCTAAAATCTCATTTCTGACGATATAAACTCAGGAAAATCTGCTGATTAAAATAACTGAGGTTTAGATTACTGAAAATTAAACGTTTATATTACCAAGACTTTAAAGCTTTAAATTTGATTATTTCAGAAAAAAACTGGTTGAAAATAGAAATCTAGAGCTACTTTAAGCTGTTACCTTCTTTTTGAAACACATTGGTGGAGAAGTGGTAAATGGTAAAAGGATTGGTTCTTATATAGCACTTTACTACTTTACCTGAGCACCCAAATCAATTTAAACAACTTGCCATATTCATCCATTCACAGCTTTTCATACAAGGACTTTTTTGTGTGCAAATGCTTTCTAGCTATCATTCATACTCCAGTGGAAGAATCAGAGAGTAATTTGGTGTTAGTATCTTGCCCAAGGATATTTGGCATGCAGACTGGGAGCAGCCAGCGATCAAACCACCAACCCTCCAATAGGGCCCTGCTCTACCTCCTGAGCTACAGCCACGCCTTAAGTGGAAATTAAGATGTTGTTGCTCAATTCTAGAGCACAAAAAGAAATGTTCTAATATATTTCTGACAAATACTTATTACTCTTATTAGTCAATTTAAATTCAAGTAAATTTGTCTTCCTTTGTCTCTGTTAGGTTTTCAATGCATTTTTCAGCATCTGCTGACAAGAACAAGTCTAACTGTATAGTTACAAAGTTTAAAGCATTATTAACCTCAAGTTCTCAAATTTCCCTTGTTAAAAATATATTTTCCTGTGTTTCTAGCTAGGGTATTTCTGCCATTTTGTACCACTGAAGATATCTTTACTGATGGGTTTTTATTTCAGGTCCATGCTTCCAACTCACATTCTTCTGGAAGAAATCCCAGGCCTGCTCTGTGGTTGAATTGTTCCCAGAGTATTTGTCCAGGACCTTAGTGATGACCTTGGAGATCTGCTCATTTACCTGAAAGACAGCAGGTTGTGAGAGTTGGTAAAACATGCATTACCCTAAACATATAGGCTGAAAAAAGTTAAAGCCACAGTAAAATCCTACACTGTATTCATGTTTGTGTGCCATGTTTGAGCCAGTGTGGGTCTTTTGTGTCTTCTTTTTGTGAATATATTGTTGGATCGATACCATTTAACTGAACTAAATTAAAACACCCTCACTCCACGAGTGGTGTCTATGCCAGACACCAAGTAAAACAAAGATTACTCAATGTGGCATGTTTTAAATCTTTAGCAGTAATATGTGAATTTTTGTAAATCATAACAACAATACTTACAGCACATTGTGTCTTCATTTAATTTTTAATGACTGACATATTGTGTAGGTTTTTCTTGGAAATATTACAGTTCATTTGGAAGAAAGTACAAAAAAGGTTCTTCTGACAATATTTGGAAAACATAGGAACTGTAAAATAAATATAGCTAAGTTTAAAAAGTTTATGAATGCAAAAAGACAAAAGAAAAAAGAGAAGGACTGTAGGAACAAAACTGTATTCTATCAACAAAGAGTCTCAACATATATAAATTCTAAACAAAAAAGGAGCCTATTCTGACATAAAACGTCTGCTAACGTGAAGAAGCTGACTGCACTCCACCAGCGTCTGGTAGCACAAATGAACCAGCTGCTAGTAAATGAGACATCCAGAATGGCCAACCGAAGACCGGACAGTCGTGATCTCCAAGGACTCCCAGAGGTGACCAGTTCAATCCATATACCAGCCTCAATAACCTGCCTCAGTACCACATGGAAGCTCGTGTCAGGCACCATAGTGGCCTGATGAACAGGCACATGGCTTAATACATGAGCGCGGCACAGAAAGGAATTAGCAAGAATACCAGAGGTGCGAAACACCAGCTAGTAGTAGATCGAGCAGACGCCCGAGACTGCAAGACTAGGCTGACCAACCTGTGCTCTGCCTGAATTGACTACAAGAAGGCCTATGACTCGGTGCCCTGCACTTGGGACCTGGAATGTGTAGAACTGTACCAGATCAACAGGACCCAAAGATCCTTCATTAGGAACAACGGAAATGTGGCGTCCAACACTAGAGGCCTGGGGATACATGATGGACAGGTGGCAGCGTTGGTGTGTCATGTGCCTGGCAGGACTGTCGATTGAGGACATAGGAGATTTATACCTATTTGGAACCCTGATAACAGGGTTCCTGCTGTTGATCAAAGCTGGCTCGGCCCTGGCTTATCGAAGATTAAAGAAAGTTGTTATCACTGTTCAAAACCCCACAAGGCTGGCAGCTATGATTGAAGCGATGGGGAGAGCTGTGAGTAATCAGACTGTGCTTACTGAACACAACATGGAAAAGATCTTGGAGAAGCTCACAGCTCTTCAACAGGAAATTGACAGACCCGGTAACCAGTGACCAACATTAGATCGGCTGTAAAATTAGATGCAGCTTGTTCGCACTAAACCCCCATCACCAGAAGGCACCAAGGACCAGGCTGAAACAACAACGTCTTCTTCGTGATAACGGGTCTGTGTTCTGACTCTCTGCGCCACACCCTTTAGGCCACCCGTGTCAGCTGGAGGACCGCTTGCTTTCACTTAACTGGGTGAAAGGACACTCTCTCTCAAGTTGAACACAGGACACACCTACACACGCACACACGCATGTACACTAATACAGATATGCACTCTCCCACCCTCCCCCCATCCCTAACGCCTCTGCTACCACACGGTGCAGACGGTCTGGTGTTTTTTTTACTTTCCTCAAACTGGGCTCCTAACTGGGAGACCAGTTTGAGTAGGGGGTTTGCTGATGTTTGTTGAGCTGACAGAAACATTGAATTTGAAATTACCTGCCAAAACCTGTTACGCCTTTGTGCTCTCTTGTCTTCTGTATGGCTGGCTAGATACTGAAATACCCCTTATTGACACCTGCAGCCATGCTGGTATTGTGCAAAAATTATTTTTTAATAAATTTAAACTTTATTTTAATTTTAAACACTGACCCACTTTAACCTCTAACTATAGGGAAGCAATGAAAGGACTGCCTGTCATTGCTGTTTAAGCTCAAATCAGTTTGATGTTTGAAGCCTTAAATCCATCAAATCAAAAGTAAAGAGTCTGTTCTGAAAATGTAAGGAGTAGAAAACACAGATATTTGTTTAAAAATGTGGGGACTCAAAGTAAAAAGAACTACTGAATTCAATTACAGATACCTGAAAATTCAAAGTACATTATTTTATATGCCATTACATAAGACTTGTGCTGAACTGATCCAAACCACCAGATGTTGGACATAACCAATGACTGACAGCTGGAGTCATTGGTTATTAACCAATAACTGATAGCAGGAGTAGGGGAGGTTTGCCCTGGACTTCAGCAGCAGACAGTGGGTGCAAGACCTTCCAATAGAAGTTCAGATGTAAAAGCTTGTCTGTGTGAACATAATCTCCTGGTTGTCTATGCCAGGCCTGTTTCTAGAGTAAAGTATAAAACGCTTTAACACCCAGCTTGTATTTGGCAAAAGGACTGACATCACTCACCACATCCTTCTGAAAGTAGATGATGGCACCAGCTGCAATCTGAGTGATGAGGATGGGCAGGAGGATGGTGAAGTACTGAGGAGGATCACACAGATCAGTGAAACAGCGGGAAGCCAATGCAAAAGTACCTTAAATATAGCCTTGGTCACTCCTTTTGTGGTTATAGTGAATAAAAAAAATAGGGGCAAGTGAACAGCACTATAAATGAAACTGAATTGAATTAAATTGAATTGAAACAGTCAGACCCACCTCTGTATGTTAGTACACGAGCCTATGTGTCTCTATTATGTTGTACTGTTGTATGTCAGGAGGGAGAGCAGCAAATAAACTGCATATAAACTCCATATCCAAATGCAGTTTTCCTCTAATGGAGAATTTTGGCATTTTACCACTTATTAAACAAAACACAATATTGTCTTGCTAGATTATGCAGACAAATGACCTGATTGTGTGGTGTAGCAGGTAGCTAGCTAACCTTTGCATGTTTGCTCATTAACAATGTCATCATTATCTGAAACTAGATTAGTTTTTGTTTTCTTATCCTCTTGAGGACGGTTAGGGTCTGTGTAGCGCTTACAGCTGTTTGTTTGTTGCTCTAAGGCAGTGCTGTGGCCCATTTAAGAATATGAATATAAAAAAAGTATTTCTCTCCTTCCTGATTTGTTTTTTTATATATATTGTTACGTTTCAAATCCATCCATCAATGCATACTAGCACATTTTAATATTACACTAATATGAGTAAATAAAGGCAATTTTTTAGGTTTGATTTTTAATAGACAAAAACTAAAATTAAGCGTTTGTGATAACTGGGAATCAGGTTTCATAATCATTGAGAAGGAATTCTGGGCCATTCTTCTTTGCAGAATTATGTTATTTCAGCCCTGCTGGGCTGCTCAAACACAAGCAGCTTGTTGAAAATCATGCCAGAGCATCTCAAGATGATTCAAGTCCAGACTCTAACCTACTTCAGAGGTGAACCTGCTGGAATGCTTTGACTAACACGGGACCTCTTGAACATCAGCGCAGAAACTGATGGCCAGTCATTCTCTTTCACATTTCTCTGGTAGAGGCCACAATTCATGGTTCCATCGATTATGACAAGTCGCCCAGCTCCTGAAGCTGCAAAGCAGCCCCAGAACACCACACTGTCACCACGGCGTTTGACTTTGGCATCAAATTCTTTTTGTGCAACGCTGTTTTAGTAACCTAATACCAGATACAACACCAGTTGTAATGGTGTTCAACTCTTTTCGTGTCAGTCTATAGAATATTTTCCCCAAAAATGTTGGGACTCATCGAGACGTTTTTTTGACAAATGTGAAATACACCTTTGTGTTCTTTTTGCTCAGCAGGGATTTTTTTGCCTTGGAAATCTCACCTGTACGCATTTTTGTCTCTCTCAGTAATTTATTTTATTACTCCACAAAGGTCTGATGCACAATCTGCTCTAAATAGCCAATGCCGAGTTGTGTCTTCTATTTGAAGTGATGTGAACTTCTCTCCAGCTGGTGGACACCTCCCTACCAGGTGCATTGTCAACATATCCTTTGCTGTTTTTTTTCCCCAGTGTGTGACTGAACTTGTAGACACGTTTATTGTTGTGAAAATCTTCTGGACTTCAAGAACTGTACTTAGCTGAACTGTTCTTTACACAACATGAGTTACTGCAGTAGTTGAATAGGCTCTTAATGTAACACAGCTAATTGTCTCCACTAAGGATGCAAACATCAGTTAACTATTGACAGGAAAATCTTTACATTTTTGTATATTTTTTCATTATCATGTCTAAATGGGGGATGCTACACACATATACTCACCAGGCTCAGCAGAAAGCGGATCTCATAAATGGCCCCCAAGCACCCGAGGAAGCTTATTAGAATGGAGAAAGCTCCGAGTCCTATCAAAATGTAGCATGCCAACTTCAGATCTGTGTTTTCTGAGGATCAGCAACAGAGATGTCAGGTTACAAACTGCAAGCTGTCAGAGCATTTGACTCTGGCTACCATACTGTTAGCATATACATTATACTTGTGCTTTCTGTTTAACAAAGGGTGAGACAAGAGTTGGTGGTAAATTTTGATGTTTGATGTAATTCTACTCACCTTACAGGTCTGCTGTTACACAAAGAATTCAGGTTTATATGTTGGAGTAGTTTGTAATAATGAAGCTCTCTACTGGATAAATATTGTGTAGTGCTCTACCTGAGTCTCAGTCCTCAGGACTAATCACAGTCGTCATCAATTTCTCACAGATGAGCTGACCTTAATAGAAAGTCATACTGATTCTTCTTCAGCCTCCTCTCATTTATCTTAACTGCAGGGAGAGACAGGTCTGATATCTGCACTTATGCTGTATTATTTTCATGAGGACAACGCTCACTCCTGAACTCCCTCATTGGCTGCACTCATTGTTGAGCTGCTAATCTGCACTGTTCTTGGTAGTGCACCCAAGTGACTTCTTCAGTCTCAGCTGACTGCAGGTTTCCCTGAGTGTCAGTGTTTGCCTTGGAAGGAGTTCTGATCGAGCTGCGGTTCTCAGGTAAACCTTTCCTCTGGTTTTCTGCCACAGACCAAGAAGGTCGACCCAAGAAGGCCACCTAGGAGTTGGAAGCAGCTCTTGGGCGTGTCCTCTAAGCACTCCACCTTTAGCTCACAATTCCACTGCAACCCGACGCTGTCACGGGATTTGGATAGCCACCGGGCCACTCGGTTACAGACCAAGGAGCAAAACAAATGCCTGGCAGACTGTCTGTCGCTGCACTCCAGCTCCTAACTACCTCCCCAGTCAGAAGGTTTGGGGTGCCACAAAAAACACTGCTTAGAACAGATTCATCGGTCTACTTGAAATAGGAGCTCTGACTAACTCTGTCTCTGTCCGGTTAAAGCTGCCTTGCAATATAAAGACTAACAATGCTTTTCATGTTTTTAAAACCCACTCTCCCCAGCCCTTTGTACCCCTCCCTCCCCAGTGGCCCCCATATGGGACAGCATCTTGGTTCAATAAATGTTTCACTGAGCATCAATACATCTCATTTAAGCGAGACGTGTAGACATTTCATGAGGTTTGTGTTGTATGACCTTATTCCTGAGCTCAACTCTCTGGACTCTCTGGCTATCAGGCCGTCTGTCGATTCTTTCAGCTTTGTCCAGCCAGTGATGTATTGTGGGTTGCGAGTGTGGAGTGATGAGTAAGGGAGTGAGCGCACTAGACTGATGTGATGCATACTGATGCTGGACAGAGCAGAAAGAGCCCTGTGTCTGATGAGGACACCTGCTGAGCAGCCATGGAGGACAAACATCCTCAGTGATGTTGGCTGTTCTATTCTTTCTCTACCACACTTGGTCACTGTCTCTATATTTCTTCATCGACCCTTCTTCAGTCATGTCTGTACCTTTTCACCCTCATGGACACAAACCCATCTTTCTCTTAATCTGATTTTTACCATCTTGATATATTACTACTGCAGGTTAACCTTGTAACTTTTAAAGGTCTTTCTGATGTTATATTTACAATCTGATATGTCATAACAAACAACTGAACAACTTTTGATATATGATTTTAAGATTCAGTATATTCATGAAAATCTTTCCACTTTAGTCAGACTTCAGTCATCTGACATTTAATCCCGTTTTCCTCTTTGACGTTTTAGTGTTTATTTTTGCACTTTATTTTTGATGTCCCCGCCAAGCGTTCTTCTCATATAAAACAAGGTTAACGAGAATCCTTAGAGACCACGTCCCTCTGATCTGTACTGGACTGATACAGACGCACAGTCCTCTGTCAGAGTTAAGGACAGATCAAAGCTTTGAGCTCTGATATCAGTGGTAAATCTGTATTTCTATTTGGAAAATATTAATTGTTATTGTTAATAATAACTGTTATATATAAGGCATTATCATGCCCAACTTGGACACCTGCAGAAGCAAACACCTGTGAAAACAGAAAAGCAGATGAGGAATGGGGGATTTACTCTTAATTGTAAGTTAACAGCAAAAAAAACTTCCTAATAAGTACTGAAATAATAATAATGACCGAATTAAAACGCTGACATCTAGAGCACTGTTGTCACTGATGTTAACCCACTTTATCTGCCATTACAAACAACTGCATACAAACCGAGGTTGTAGGCATAACAAGAGTAAAACACCAGCGATCCTTTGGGTGAGTCCCTGGTCAGAGCTGAGCAACCCAGCCATTTGTGTCCGTATCTAAGTGGTAACTGGTGAAAATGGTGGATGGGTGCCGCCCTCATTAGGGTTGGGCTAAGTTTAGGCTTTTAGTGCGTCGTACAATATTAAATATGTGTTTAATGTTATGAGATAGTCATGATTAATTAAAAATGTGGTCCGAGGTTTACTTTAATATTCTATCCAACTTCCTTTTAAAAGGAGAAGTTGACCAGCAGCAAAGAGTGAAAGCAGTTTAGTTTAGACTACATTTAACATTCCCATTTATTTTTAACTTGTTAGTAAAAAAGTGACAAATATTTGTAGGTTTTTTTCTTAGCTCGAAATATTATATTTCCATTAGCGTTTTTTTTAATGTGGAAAAATAATTTTTGCGGTACCTCCAGGATTTTATGGGGTTTTTGCTTTTTGTTTTTTTAAATCAATCAAACTGACTGATTTTGTGGTGACATTTTCTAAAAGGTAGACAGTTAAGATATGCAGTGTATAATCTTTTCTTACACATTAAATTACCTCATTACGAGAGTTATAAAAATATTAACTTGCACCAACAGTGCCCACATCCTTCTCTAGTATACTCCTGAAATGTTGGAAATAGCACTTCAAAAAACCTTCACTAGAAACTTGACAAATTACCTGACACTTAAAAAGTGTCACTCCCTTCATGGTTCCCCCGTGTAGTGCTAGCTAGATTTGAAGTACCCAACATATGGACACCGGCACTCCTCTTGCGCCACTTTAACTCCCAAGTATAAACGCTCTAGATCATACTGCTGAACCAAAAGTAACAAAACTACTTTGAAAATGTAAGGAGCAGAAAGTACAGATATGTCTTTAAAATATAGGGACTAAACACTAAACACTAAAGTACAGATACCTACAAATACTACTTAAGAACAGTAACAAAGTATTTTTTACTTTGTTACTTCCCGATACTGGTTAGAACACACAGAGAAGTAAAGATGACATCAAACCTGATCAAGCACTTACTCAGGGCAATGATGAAACTCTGATTGTCCAGGAGAATCCAAAGTCCAAAGCCAATGACGATGGCCCCAAACAGCTGGAAGATAACACACATAAGAACTGCATGAGAACCATCAGAATGAAATGATGTCACAATACCAGAAATTTGGTGGTTACAAACACCACCTCATTTCCATGAAAAAAACTAAAATCTAAATGGGTGCTAACAACTCATGACAGAGAAGCATGAAATTATGTGTTTTCACAAGTAACAAAAAGTAAAGTGTCGCTGAAATATCTGTCAGTACAAATAGGAACAAAGCGGAACCTAAACCAAGAGATTCTGTCAAAAGCTGCAAAAGGAAGATGAATGAAAAAAAAAACACTTAATGCACAGCAATCTGTCTTGAGTTGATTAATTTCTTGACACTTAACCTTTATTTTGACAAAATGCTGCTATGTTGAATATGCTTAAACATTAGTCAATAAGCCAACAACATTATGGAACATCTGTATAGATTTATATTTGCACTACTGGTCAAAAGTTATAGAAAACACCCCAATCTTTCCATTTTTTTTGAAAGTTATGGTTTAATGTCTCATTGCACTCTGAAATGAAAGCATTATAAAAGTAAACAATTGCAGTTAAAAAAAAATAATTAAATTTACAGACCAAAATGTATTCTGAACTTTTGACTAATCAAAGTCGCCACCTTTGGCAGGTACACCCGTGGCATTATTTCTACAACAGAAATCAAATATTCTTCAGAACGTTTTTCCCAAATCTGTTGCAGAAGTCGGACTTGTAGGTTTCTTTGCTTTCACTCTTGTGTCCAGTACATCCAAAACCAGCTCAATTTCTTGCAATACTGTTCGACCGATGCTCACGAGGGTATGGAACCACAGTGTGTTCAACACTGCTTCTATGCAGACAGAGGCGGTTGTAGGTAATCCAGGAAAGGTGGAACCCCATTCAAAGCTTGATCAACCTCCATTGCTGCAGAACTGCTTTAAGCTGTTAACCTGTTTTGCGTTTCCTGAATAAGGCATTTTTGTATAATTCTGAAATATACATTATTTTTCAGTTTTGGGTAACCTTACCTTTGCTTTAACCTTTGGCAGTTCACCGCTTATTTCTGTACCATTTCAAGCTATTTATTGGAGTTTAAGTGCAATAAATAACTGGAAAAATTGGGGTGTTGACCAGTAGTGTATGCCAAAAGTTCAGAGTGAGAAAAACAACAAACTATTGGGAGAACAATTAAATTCCTTACACGTTAATTTTATAACATGCATGCATAGAACATGATGGAAGTGTCTGCTTTGCGTTCGCTGCTACAGTTTCACGCAGACAGGTTGCTGAATATGCTTAAAGCTGAATCCTGCTCGCATAAATCAAATGACTTTTGACTGTTTGGAGGGTACTAACAACTGTTGATGTTTGTGCCTTAAACTTACACTGTCATAGCAGAATAAGTGCTACTTTAAACCATATTTGTTTATAATTTGGAAAATAAATTTACCAAATTAACTATCAAGAATTATTTTTTGCTGTATAGAGGTAAAAATATTGACAACTGTTACTGGATTACTTAAATCCACTTGCATACTATGAAAGATGCCCTGGAGATTATCCAGCACATAGTAGCAGGATGTAAGGTGCAAACTTGGACTGTGTACACTGAGTGGCACAACCTGGGCTGGGCTGGGATAGGACTATCCATGCCGCATATGGACTAAAAGTCCCAAAGGCCTGTTGCAAGACACCACCAACTGTGGTTATGAACAATAGAGCTGAGGTCCTGTGATGGATGAGGCAATCCCAGTGGACAGCAACGTCAGGAAGAAGGAGCACGAGAAAAAAGAGAAGTACCAGGGTGTGAAGAAACAGCTGGACAGATATGGAAGGTAACATCCAAAATGTTCTCAGTGATAACAGGAGCATCAGGAGCTATAGTCCCAAATCCGGCAGACTCCAGTCATAAAGTCAGGCACAGCTTAATCACTGCACAGAACCCTCAAACTACCAACTCTCTGGTAGAGGCCCCAAGCTTGAGGATCACACACATATCACACCTCAGGAGGTACGAAGAAGATTTTCTACTTGTTTTCTGTTTTGTTTGTTTTTTCATTCTAAAATGTATTGTTACATAGGGTCTCGAGTGTGTTTATCTTTATTTTGTGCATTCTGCAAATTCACTTTACTTCCATAGTTTTTACAACTACACAGCGTTTTATTTTTTACAGTTTATTTTGATAATACTGAAGAAAAAAGTCTCCCAAAAAGCAACTGCAGCAATCAACTAAGAAAACATTTTATTAAATTATTCTAAAATCTCTCAAATCTTCATTTCACAACTCACACCAAAGACTACCTTCAACTAATTCGTTACAGAATTGACGACTATAATTTTCACCAAAAACTGCTTTCTCAGTTTGTCTGCTCCACTTTGGGCTGCTATGAAGCTCTAACCGTTTTCACTGACACCAAACATACAGCTTTGAAACAGCACGTTTCTAAACAGAGTGTCACATGAATCACCAAAGTTTGTGACACTCTAATAGTATATCACACATTAAATGTATAATAAGAACGATGATGATAATAATAATAATAATAATACAAACAAATAGAAGAATCAGCAGAATGAGGAGAAACACTTCGTATTAATCTATATTCATTTAGTATAGATACCGTATTTTCCGTGCTATAAGTCTCACTTAAAATCCTTTAATTTTCTCAAAAATATTCAGTGCGCCTTATGTACGAGTTCTGGTTGTGTTTACTGACCTTGGCCCTGCCAAAATTTGAACCAAGAAACCTTATTGTTTTGAAGCAAGAGTGCTAATATTGGAACTATATTTTAGCAAAATCACAGCTAAAAATAAAAAAAAATGATCTGAAATCTATTTAAAAAAAAATACGAGCCCACTAACGTTAATGATGTTAAATAAATCTAAAAACACAACACAATGAAATAGCAATGTTTGTTATTTTATTTACCAAACAGTTTACATGAAAAGATGGAAGTACACTTAAACACAGTAACAGTAAACTGTAGGGATAGATTTATATTAACTTTCTTTACAACTAGTAGGTGTGTGTGTGATGTTGAAAGAAGATTATACCATTATTTTATCTCATGTTTTTAAAAAGGCAGCATGGATACACTGGATCTGTAGGGGAATCCTGTGGTGTCTGACATCAGGAAGCTAACAAATGAAACAGATGCTTGATCAAACTGTAATTCAGTTTGGAAGCCAGTTGGGTTTTTTGTGTGTTTCCTGTTACTGAGCCCTTCTTGTTCTGGGTTGGTGGACTTGTCTCTAACAATGTTTAAGTATGCTCCAAAGTGGCATCTACATAACTGCCTGGGTCCTTGGTATCCCATCATACAATGCATTGTAACAAGGTAATCTGTTACTCAGCCCCTGTCAGTGGTTTAATCTTTGGTTATTTTAGATATATTTACATCTTCGAAATGAACTATATTCTATTCTATTCTGTTGAATGGAATAAACCCAACCACAAACATACAGCTGCTCTAACGCCATCTTAAAGGTGCATTTTTCTGTAATAGAACAATATTATGATTCACTAGTAAATGCAAAATACTTACAAAGAAGATGAGGTTGAAGAGGAACAAGAAGTACTTGCTCACTGTCACGCAGCCTTTCCCCATGGTCATTTATCTGTGAACATGAGACAAACAAAGAGTCATAATAGAAATGTACACTAACAGACCCTGAAGCCCAGATTATTACGGGATGCGGTTTAATTGTAACAGATCAGCTTTAGGGATGATCTTGATGTAAAGAAGTGGCGACAGATGCTGTAAGAATTAGAGAGCTCTGTGGATCATCATGAACAGATCAGGACCAGGGGCTCAAATATTATAAAATTACACCTGCAAAACCAGTACAACCTCAATCTGTGAGAATGGGTGGAGAATAAGCTTTTAATCACATAGTGGGTCAGTAAACAATCTGTTTTGATAAATTATGTATTTTCACATTGTGGACTTGGGTAGAAGTCAGTTTTATTCAGTGGGTAGAATAAGTATAAGCACGTCACCAAAGGCACTACTGACATGACATTCTGACCGGATGTCGGTAACAAATCAGCCAATCCACACATGCTACGAAATCAAACCATAGATATCCAAAAATTATGTATAATATTGAGAAATGACACAGGGAGAAAGTATTGAACATGTGAAGAAAAAAGAGCATGGAAAGAAATGACACCAACTGAAATATATCAGCAATTAGAAAGCAATCCTGCCACTTAGTGCAAACTGGTTCAGTACCAACATATGCCCTATAAAAAGGTGTTTCATTAATAGGTTTCCACACAAGAAACAGCTCATGATGTGTAAAATGAGCCCTTTTAAGACCTTTGCAACCTTATTGTTGCAAAACAAACTAAATAAAGGAGTGAAAAAATTATCAGACGAGTTGTCCAAGAGCCAAGGCCTGTGTACACGCTCACCATGCAAGATCCCACTGCTACAGTAATAGAAGAGTCACACCGTGCCTGGTGTAGCCCCATAGTTCTTGTAGTAAAGAAAGATGGGTCTAAATTTCTCACCAACCAGGCGAGAAGTTTGGGTGTAGTGATGGACGCAGATCTAAAGTTAGAAAAACACATTAAGGCAATAACAAAATCAGCTTACTATCACCTCAAGAATATCTCAAGGATAAAAGATCTAATGTCTCAACAGGACCTGGAAAAACTAGTCCATGCATTCATCTTTAGTAGGCTTGATTACTGTAACAGCATCTTTACAGGTCTACCTAAAAAATCAGTCAGACAACTACAGCTCATTTAGAACTCTGCTGCTCGAGTCCTCACTAAGACCAAAAAAGTGGACCACATCAGTCCAGCTCTGAGGTCTTTACACTGGCTGCCTATCCGTCAGAGGATAGACTTTAAAGTTCTGATGCTGGTCTATAAAGCTCTGAATGGTTAAGGACCAAAATACATCTGTGACCTCCTGACCCAATATGAACCTTCCAGATCCCTCAGGTCATCTGGATCCGGTTTTTTTTATCAATGCCTGGAGTCAGAACCAGACATGGAGAAGCTGCATTCAGCTTTTATGCTCCATATATCTGGAACAAACTCCCAGAAAGCCTCAGATCAGCTGAAACACTATGAATCCCCTTGCTGTTGAATTGTGCTATATAATTAAACTTGCCTTCCCTTGCCTTGCCTTGCCTAAATATTATGCCATTAAACTTTAAAGTTACTTACACACTAATTAAATCATGTTTTAGTTAACAAATAAA
>VUQR01012294.1:0-10049 GCA_015108515.1 Hemichromis elongatus
AGCGGCGTGGGAGCGATGGATGACCGATGGAGACCACAGTTTCACTAAGAGTGGAAGGCAGCGCCGGGTGAGTTACGCCACAATTTGTGAATGGATTGTAGATGCTTGGGCTAACATGTCTGCTGGCACTGTTGTTCGAGCTTTCGCAAAAGCCGGCATAATTTCCGAGGAGCCGCACAGACAGTGACTCTGACAGTGAAGAAAATGAACCTGGCATGTTTGGTGGAGATTTACCGCAGCTGTTCAATTCAGAAACAGAGGACGAGGACTTCGATGAGTTTGATTGATGACAAAAACCGGTAATAAAAATTTGAATACCAAACTCAGTTTTTCTCCCGCTCTATTTTTAAATACGCATACTTGTATGCTTGTGTGTTGTTGTTTTTGTAAGGCGGACGTAGTAAAGGACACCATGAGAACGTTAAAGGGCGTGTGGGCGTAGATTGTATATAAACAACAATATAATCAGGTGCGCCTTATGTGTGTTAAATACTGTAAGGGACACATGACTGAGACTGCGCCTTTTAGTACAGTGCGTCTTATGGTCGTGAAAATACGGTAGTTCCATTAGTGGGATTTGTCTCTACATCACAGCAAAATTCAACATTTTGGCAGGAGATTTTTCTCTGCTTGATTTAGTCGCCCGTCATACAATTTTTTCACCAACTTTTACTCATCCTCAATGTAAGTCTGGTAAACAAGTAAATTAAACTTTTCTTTCTTTCTGGCTGGTCTTAGACTTTTCATTGTGGGCTGCTCAAGCTTTGTCAGTGAATTAAGTCCCTTTTTCACAAGTGTTCTCAACTAGAACCAGTTTAAGCACATTAATGGTATTTATTTTTTGTTTCACCAGTTCGTTTAGGAAATGGTTCTGTGTCTTGACTGAAGAGCTCGTTTAAATACCTTTAGGAGTAATTCTGCCTCATCTGCATCCGAGGATGAATAGCAGGTGTTTCCTGTAGTTTGCCATCTTCCATGCTTGTACGCACATACTAGCTTCATGCAGTTTTTATTTATTTATTATTAACCAGAAATTCACATCAAAATAAAACTCAACCATTAATCAATAATATCTGAATGTTAGATCTTACCTGAATCTGTGGTAATTCTCCTCATGCTTTTCCCACGTTTGATTGTAGAGCTTTTTCACTTTATCAATTACTTCCCTGAAATTCACAAGGATTCCAGGAAATAGTTAGAGTAACCTTTCCTGTACTGGGTGTCTGTGGAGGTTTTCAATCATCAAGGTCATCAGTCTAAGGAGCTTGAAAAGAGAAGTGTCTGGACTTTTTTTCATTTTCTTTAAAACCATTTGACCTCTCATCCAAAAAGCGTCTTCCATTCTAAGAGCAAATGGTGGAGAGTCCCAGATTTTTAAGGCCTATGGCAGAGGATCATGTTGACCATGTGGACTTTCTTCTTGAAAATTAAAGAAGTCCAGACACTTTTCTTTCCAAGCTCCTAACATGATGTAATCTTGACATGAATAATAGTGATGGGAATTGAAGTTGAAATTTAATGAAAGGCCACTAGATCTAGAGTTATGGAAAAAAATGTATCAGTGCTGTCAATACATTTTTAAAAATATCAGGTTTTTGTAGAGCAAAATTTAGTATTTTGGTCTAGACAACCCAAAATGTGATGTCCACATATGTGAACGCCAGGACCTAGGAGGTTAAGCTTGTAACTGACATTTATGCAATATCGTAAAGTAAACACAGCATAAACACAAAGAATGTGTTTTGGAGTTTGTACGTGTTTTGCCTCTAGGGCCAATGAAAATATAAATTTATTTATTCATTCCACATAAAATATAATAAATAAATTATAAAATACAAAAACCATCATTTACATTTCAACTTTAACTATATAAATTTTCAGCCTCTTCCTTCTAAAAAAATTGAAGTGAAACAACACAAAACACTGCAAACCACAACACAATAAAAATATAAATTAAATATGCGAAACAAAAAGATGCACATTCTCTGTTATATAGTCCTCGGATGATTTTTGGGAGTGTTTTCCTGCTTGGAATTGCATACATGGGATTCACTGCATGAATAAACTTTCTGAATCCTTTATCATCTGCAACTGAAAATAGTTGTGGATGATTACCATACCTTTCTAATGTGATGCTGTCTCTTGTTGTTGTCCCTGGCTCTTTCTCTCTCTTTTCCTCCCGCTCTGTTCCTGCGCTACCGCGTGTAACTACCGCCCCTCCCCCCTCTGCTCAGTGCAAACACAAATTTGGAGTGAAGCGAAAAAAACACAGCTCCCAATAAGGATCCGGCTTGCGTCGTTCACTTCAAAGATCCAGCTCTAGGAGCCTTTTCGTTCGCAACCGACACATCACTAATGAACAATGAAATTTCTTAATGAACAAGTCATGGCAATGTTTGCTCTTACTTGCAGCCTTTACAAAGTTTAGAGGGCTTTGGGGCACTTCTTTGTGGACGTGGTGGGGGAAGCTCCACAAAACTGTGAAGAACAAATGAGACAGATTAGTAAAGGCAGATACAATTATGAGTCTTCCTTGAACCGAATTCAAGCACTGATTCAGATGTTTCTATTGCTATACAGACTGGCAGATATACAGATGTACTGTAAACCAACAAGTAGAAAGTACTATAAAAAGATTTAAAATATAGTGGCGTGCTGGGAGTGGCTAAATGGAATCTCCTATCATCCCTCTCGGACATTGTGTTTTCCGTACCCGTTATGGCTTTATAGATTCTGTTATAGGTCGTTTCTGCCAGTACTGCAGTCCCAACTGTTGGGAAGCTTGAATTTTTATTTTTGTAGATTCACAGTGTTATAATGTACTTTTGATCAGAATACTTTGACTAGTGACCTCTTGCTTTTATCTGTAAGATACAAAGGTTTTTACTCACTCACCTGTCCTCGAATGTGTACCAGATAAGAGTGGTCAGCAGACTCCCCAAAGAGAGAAGATTGATCATAATTGAGAATTTTTTCCTCATGTCGATCTAGTGCTTCCCCTGTCTTAACACTTAGTTTTGTACTTTTGTATGTACTTTTACTGCATATGTTGATACGTCTGTCTGCCCGGTTTAACTGTCTGGTGGTTTATGATTCATAAAAGTAGACATCCTCAGTTAATCATTACTAAAGGAGAAGAGCAAGTCACTTGGATGGGTGACGAAACATTTCTCCGATTGAAAATGTTGCGTCCAGATGAACAGAATCTACTTTTGGGGATTTTTTTTACCTGGATGAATAAGCATGCATTAAGAAATATTAGACTGTGTGTCTTATAAAACAAAACAAAAAATCACTCACAGGCCATTTGTACAAAGACGCTTTTAGATCAACACCTATGTATCAAAACTGAGTTGCCTCTATGAATGTTTTCAGACCCGTTTTGCTAAATCATGAGCTCCTTGCACCATGATGCCAGATTCTCCACTTCATCCATCGTTGTTGGAGATGACATCTAAAACAAGTTTTTAAAGTTAAACTTAATGATGTTAAATGTATAATATATTGGATTACATTTTTAAATTAAGTTCTTGCATTAAATGACATTGGGTAGTGTGTCATTTTCTAAAAATAAAAAAGTACAATACAATTACTATATAAATGGTAAATAATAATTCAGAAAATGTGTGACCACAACATAACTGTCAGAAAAACATGGAAAACTCGTTTTCCTTCTTAGCAAGGTACAGACATTCATTCATTCTTAGTAGTAAAACGCAATGCTTGTTTATTTGCACTTACAAATTCCACTACAGTACACTCATGTTTACAGCCTAGCCAGTGCTCAATGTTTGGCTTTTTTAGTGAGTCACAAATATGCAAAATGGGCAGGGCTGATTAAAAGTTTTACAGTTTTACTCCTGTTTGGGATTGGTAAATTGTGTTTGACAGTGCTTCTCCAACTTCCCAACTGATTACAATCTACACAGTTGATTTTAGGTGAAAGGGAAAAACACCCCTTTCTGTCTTACGCTGGTCTTATCTATTCATTTATGTTTCATTTTATTGTGTCCCCCTCCCAACTTTATTATTATATGTCTCTCTTTCTCTCTCTCTCTCTCTCTCTCTCTCTCTCTCTCTCTCTCTCTCTCTCTTTGTGTGTGTATTATAATGTCAAGCTACACACTTACAAATTTTCAGGAATTGCTGTTTGCAGGCAGGAGAAGAAACAAACAAAGAAACAAACACATACTCGCTCATATAAGGTTTAAACCAAAAAAAGCTCAGCTTTATTTGCTGGCAGGGAAAAAGAATATAAAACTATACTGGGAAATCTAAGTTCACAAGGGACCACAGAGAGGGAGCAACACACAGCAAAGCGGGACAATGCGACATTGACACAGAGAAACACGGGACTTAAATACACTGGGGAATAACAAGGGGAATGAGACACAGGAGGGGAACACCGCGGGGAGAAATGGGGCTAATGAATCAGGGAGACGTAAAACTGAAAACGCTGACATGACACAGAGCCCTTCAGAATAAAACTGGAAACTCACACATGCGAAGACGCAGACTAAGAAACATGGACTTTACACAGAGTCAAGACATGTGCAGAGACAACTAAACACATAGAGGGAGCAGAGAGAAACATGAAGAAGCACACGACGGGATGAGGAAACACAGAACACAAGAATTGGGAACAAAGCACAATAACTTAAATCACCATATACACGGACACACAAAGGGAGACAGAGGAAACACATGGGCAGAGAGGACTAAGCACAGAACAGAGAGGACACAGAGAAACATGAGGGGCAAGGAATCACAACCTAGGAATCATAGAATAAATCTAAATGAACTTGACATAATACAAAAATCACAAAGAACTTAAAACACTGGGTCAGGTGACACAGGACCCTGACACAAATATACTGGAAGCTTCTTGGAGCTTTATTAAATATACATCTGCATCTCAACCTCATCAGCACCTTTACAAGGGTGACACTGACTAAATGCCCTTAACCAGTGACCACTGAGAAGCATAGTTCCTATGGTTACTGTGTAACCTGGGTTCTCTTAGTGAGAGTCTATCTCTCTATACTGTTACATATTCCATATGTACGGGGTAAGGGGCAAGGACGAGCCTGTGTTCATGCCCACCAAGGATCACCAGCCAGACCCTGGGGAGCCCAGGGCCTGAACCTGGAACCCAGGAGCAGAGTGATGAAGAAAGCGCAGCTCACCGAACTGCTTTAGTAGGGACCCTTCTGGCCATGCAACCCTGTAAGAGGTGAACAATGCCGTACAGGGAGCAAAGCGCAGCAATGCGTTGGGGAACACAGCCTGGAGCCGCAGTAGCTCATATGCCAGACAGAGACTGGCTAAGAGGCTGGAGAACACGCACCCGCAGGCTGACGTATCAGACGCAGCGAGGTCCGACTGGCGTGTAAGCATGTGAATGCGGGCAACAAGCCAGGGGAACACAGCCGGCAGCGTGTGAATGAATTTTGGTCCACTCATCTTTGAAGATTGTTGTAATTCTGTCACATTGAAGGGGTTTGAACATGAACCACATTTTTTAAAGTCATGTCACAGCATTTCAGTCGGATTCAGGTCAGGAATTTCACTTTTTCTGCTCCATTCCAAAGCCATTCGGAGGGGGACTTGCTGGTGTGCTTGGGATCATTGTCCTCCTGCAGAACCCAAGTGTGCTTCAACTTGAGGTCATGAAACAGCTGGCTGGACACTCTACTTCAGGATGTTTTGCAAGACAGCAGAATTCATGTTTCCATTTACCATGGCAAGTCTTACAGGTCCAGAGAGAGCAAAACATCCCCAGAATAAGTAATAGGTAATTAAAGTAATAAGTTAAGTTTTTCAGGAAGTTATGGAGGGGAGTGTTCCAGTTTGACCTCAGGGAGACACATTTTTCTCTTTCTCTCTTTAAAGCTCCTGCATTGTCAGTTTTATTCATTTTAGTTTAAGTTTAGTTTAGTGTAAACTCAAGTTACACATTAATTACACTAAACTCAAGTGTAGAGCTTATCACTAGCAGAATAGATTTTTGCAATGCCCTGCCTTCTGGTCTTCCCAAAAAGAGGATTGAAGGCCTACAACTTTTACAAAACTCAGCAGCATGTGTCCTGACGAAGATCAGGAAGCGGGAGCACATCACTCCGGTTTTAGAATCACTGCATTGGCTCCCCGTATGTTTCAGGATCGATTTTAAGGTGCTCTTAATGGTTTTTAAGTGCCTTAATGGTCTTGGGCCTCCTTATCTTTCGGAACTGCTTTTACCATACGAACCCTCGCGGTTTCTGCACTCCTCTGGCAGCCATCTCCTTGTCCTCCTTCTAAAGTCAGGACACGCACCCACGGCGAGTTTACATTATTATGGCCCTAGTCTCTGGAACGGGCTGCCGGAGGACCTCAGGGCCGCAGAGAACGTTCATGTTTTTAAGAACAGGCTCAAGACCCACCTTTTTAGCTTAGCTTTTAACTGATCATTGTTATTATTATTCCTTCTAATTTATTTAATGTAATTGTTTTCTATATTCTATTTCTAAACGTTCTATTTTATCGGTTTTACCATAGCTTTATGATCAATATTATTTTGATATCTATATAATTTCTATTAAATTAGCTTTTATTATTTTACATTTTAACCTTATTTTATCCTTCTCCAGTGTTTCCTCTGTGGGAGCCCTCTGCCCCGGAGGCGGTGGTTGGCTGTGGTGGCCTTGGTGCTTCCGGGTGTGGATGGGTGGAGGTGGGGGGTCTCCGCCCTCCCTCCCCTGGACGCCCTGTGCTGGTGGCTTGGCTGCTGATGAGGATCTGCTGCTGTCGGGGCAGATGGCTCCCCTGATGGCGTTTCCTTAACTTAGCTTGTCTGGCTCATCTGACTTCAGCCCAGAGTGTTTTACTCTTTTTCAACTCGTGTTTGTGTGTCTGCGTGTGTGCCGGAGCATGAGTGTTGCAAAGAGGTTTTATTGTCAGACTGTTTTTATATTTCTGGGGATGTGAGGGAATGTGGGTGTGTGGGGCTTTTTAATTTGTAAAGCACTTCAAGTTGCATGTCATGTATGATTAAGTGCTATATAAATAAAGTTTGATTTGATTTGATTTGATTTGATTAGTGTAATTCTTTTTTATTTATATAGCACCAGTTCAATAGCAGTGATGGGAATAACAGCGTTAATTACTATTTCTATCATTACAACGCCATTATTGTTACTAACAACAAAATATGGTGCGGTCGCATTACTATTTCTCAACAAACAGGCGGTTGAAGCTGTCTTCAGCTTACCATGTGGAGGTACTGTACAGACGGCAGAAGCTGTAACTCTCCACTCCAACTTTATTCGTCTCCACACAACAATTGAACACACAGCGCGAAAAACGGGTTGCTGATCCAGACCTAACTATATGCTTTATCAAAAAAGAAAGTTTTAAGCCTAATTATAGCATCCAGTCAAACTGATACGGCCAGAACTGGTTGTTGAATTACCTTTATTAGTCCTTGTCATGTATCAGACAACGACCAACGCAGGAGCTAGACAAAAAAGGAAAAATAAAACAGTTATCATGCTATTCATGTAAAACCATTTTAACAGCTCATTAAATTTGTCTAACCATTTTCTATTGAGCTATACAATACAAATTATACGTTTCAGATTGCTCACATAAAATCATGTACGTTACATACCGTGCTCCCCTGTCAACTGTAGCTAGAACGGTTTACTTTTATACAATTTAAATGGTAAATGGCCTGCATTTGTATAGCGCTTTTACTAGTCCCTAAGGAGCCCAAAGTGCTTTACACTTCAGTCATCCACCCATTCACACACACATTCACAAACTGGTGATGGCAAGCTACATAGAATAGAATCAACCTTTATCATCCCACGAATGAGAAATTGCGTTGTTACAGAGCTCTTACAGTAAGGAAAATAAATATAGAGGGAAGGCAAGTGGTCTTATATACATAAGTTGCCAAAGCAAATGGTTTGCAGGAGAGAGAACACGTGTCTCCTGATGCAGCTACATGAGTTACATGTTATCTGCCTACTCAGATTGTTCCAAGTGTCTGAGGATATTTGGTATTTTATGTAAATACCAGAACAAGAAATTAAAATGTGAATATATGAGATTAAATTAAAGGTTTAATAAAGCTGAGAGTTACTGATGCTGAAGATCTCGGCCTTCAGCATTTTGTTGTAATGCAACGCTTTAGTCTCAAGAGGAAGTACCTTAGATTGATCAGAAGTAAGTGAAAAATACAAAAAGAGGTGATATATAAAGTGGGTCAATGTGTTTAACAGGCTGTGTTCTTAAATAATCAAAAAGAAAACATTTAAATTCACTTATCTCGGTTTCTATCTTCCTGTATGAACTTTTAAAAGATAGATTTTTTTCTATTTTAAAAAAAGATGATGAATTTTGCAAGACTTATGGGCCTAGAGTTTGCCTCCGCTCCACCGACTTGTGCAAACCTCAGTGTCGAGGTTGGCACGTGTATGTCTCCAGTCCATAGTGAGAATGATGATTTTTTTTTATTTTAGTTTATTTTTTTATTTTTTTTATCCTTACCCAGACATCACCACTCTATAACTTTGATTACACTACCAGCCAACAGACCAACAGCCAGCTTAATGTCTATTTAGCACTGGTGGATGTTTAGAGGTTGTATAAAACTGAATATAACACAACCTTCAGTCTTAAAGTGCCTTTAAGAAAAGCAGACGGCCATTTGGAAACATGTACTATTGTTCTGAAGGATGAAGTCCTCAAAAACTCTTCAAAACTTGAAGAAAAAGTTTTTTTTTTTTTTTTAAGTAAGTCTGCACAGTTCTTCTTTTCCAACCAGAAAAAGAATAGAAGCCAGCTCCAGCACCACTCAGCATAGACTGCAACACCCTGTATTTTTGCAGGAGAGTGTAGGCTATTCTGATCAACCTGATATGTAAATACTTATCTATAAAAGTTTTGTATAAACTAGTTTACATTGATGTTAGTTTACTAGTTTACATAATAGTTTTGTTGTCACGGCCTGCACCGGCAGTGCTTGTGTAATCCGTGATTGCTGCCACTCATCCCACAATTCTCCTGGGAAAGTAACAGAACCAGCTGTAAATACACCACACTGCAACAAACTCACAGTCACTGCCATTTCACTGGGAAACTAACAGAAGTCTCACAAAACAATATCAACCACACTCTTAAGTGTCCAATGAGGCTTGATCAGTTGCAGGTGTGGCGACATCTTCCTCGGGTGTGGCCAGCCACTATGCAGGGCACACCTACCAGGTCCGAAGGAGCCTGTAAACCAGCCTACCAGACACACCCATTCAAACACACATGCCTGCAAGCAGGGAGATCAGGGAAAGCCACACAATACATGAAATGTACACATAACAAATAATTTATGTCCAAAACTGCCCATGGACCCTGGGTCCCTTAGACCCAGGTCCCTGACATTTGTGTTGTGAGTCTCTCAAACTGGTTGAAAATAACTGATAACATCACTATAACTGTCATACTTCCTGTACCAGTTTATAGCTTATTAAGCTGGTGCTCAGTTTCAGCAATTTTGATACTGTCTGCCATTCGGAGTCACATTCGTTTGACTGTAAAGTTTAATGATAACCTTGATGCAAATTGTATTTGAGCTGGAATCAGTTTAAGGCAAAAAACACTGAGCAAGTGTGTACCAATCTCTTGCACACAGAACCCTTCCATCTTATCTGAAAGACCTCAAGGTCAATCACCACAAAAGAGCACTTCGCTCTCGCACTGCAGGCTTACTTGTTGTTCCTAGAGTATTTAAAAGTAGAATGGGAGGGAGAGCCTTCAGTTTTCAGGCCCCTCTTCTATGGAACCAGCTTCCAGTTTGGATTCAGGAGACAGACACTATCTCTACTTTTAAGATTAGGCTTAAAACTTTCCTTTTTGCCAAATCATATAGTTAGAGCTGGACCAGGTGACCCTGAATCCTCCCTTAGTTATGCTGCAATAGACGTAGGCTGCCGGGGGATTCCCATGATGCATTGAGTTTTTCCTTTCCAGTCACCTTTCTCACTCACTGTGTTAATAGACCTCTCTGCATT
>VUQR01012296.1:0-14104 GCA_015108515.1 Hemichromis elongatus
AGCTGGGTCAAACTGATAAACCAGGAAACATCAGCTAGAACTAACCCATAACTAAATCAGTCCAGGACTAAACAAGTACTGAACCAGACTCGACTGTTTGTTTTCCAGGTCTAACAAAGTTATGTTCGACATCACTTTATAATGGCCCAGCGGCGTACCTTTCTGCTAGCAAAATCATGAATCAAATCATCAAAGTTCAGCTTTCTTGCCAGTTTGCTTTCTATGGATAGCATGGCAAGGTGACAAAGTCTATCCTGCAACATAGCAGACCTCAGATAGTTTTTAATCAGTTTCAGCTTACTGAGTGCTCTCTCACCAGCAGCAAACGGTGTTTGTCACTGCCTGAGCTGCATCATAGCAAGAGACGCTATGCTAGCGAACGTAGCTTGGACGGGCAGGTGGAACGATCCATTGTGAAATGGAGGGGTGTGTCATAAACAGTACATTATTATAATGCATTATTTGTTAAATATTATTAAATATATGGTCAAAACAGACGAAGTACACATTATGTGTAGGAGGGGCCCTAGCACATTTAACGTATATATTAAAAAGAGAAAAGAAATAAGAAAAAAAAGGGATCTGGTCTTCTGGGCCCTTCCTCAGCCTGGGCCCTTAGAATCGTCCTAACCTTCCACCCCTTTGTGGTACCCCTGGCTGTCATGGTTTGGGGCTCCATGCCGGGCAGTTGAGGGGATTTTGTCAAAATTGACTGATTTATGAATGTAGAAAATTAACATGAGTTTAATTTTGATCCACCATGCAGTGCTATCTGGAAAGCATCTGATTGGCAATGGCTTCATTGTTAAACATGACAAAGATCCCAAACATATTGCAACTGTAGTAAAAGCACACCTCGATAGACAAACACACAGTTGAAAACTGTCTGCAGAGAGCTCATCTTATTGAAGCAGCTTGAAATTCTTTGGATGGAGAAAAGAGCAAAATGCAGCCAGCATCCAAAGAAGAAGACCTTTGGAATCTCCTTCAACAAGCCTGGGAGGTGCTGAAGAGTACATAAAGAAATGACAAGAAGACATGTCTGAGACAGTTCAAGCTGTGCAGAAAAATAAAGGTGGCAATGCCAATTACTTACTCACTGTAAACTATGTTTTTGTTTTCATGCTGTATTTTGATGTATGAGTAAGATGTATAAGCCATTTAAATGTTCTTTGAAGATATAAAGCTGACTGAAATGCTGTGATTCATTTCTAATCGATAGCACACAGCTTATCAGTGTTCAAGGGAAGCTGAAAACAACACCTGCATTCAATGATAACAACATTCAGTGTAACCGATTGGGTTGGATTTGGTTTAAAAAGACCATGCATTAGAAAAGGTAGAACAAGAAAACTATTATATTCAATGTCTTTTTGACTCAGTGTACCATGGATATGACAGCTGCTATATACCTTTGTATGAACTTAATATTTATAAATATCACTAGTGTGGAAGGACCTGATCTTTTGCTCTCATTTTTTTAAGCTTTATTAGTTATTTATTATGTAAGTGTATCATTTGTATGCATCACCACTTTGCCTAGCTCAATTCTATTACAACATACAACCTTTAAACAGTAGTTAGACTACCTCAGTTTGTTTGGCAGCATGTCTCACAATATGAAAAAATCCCAATGTTGCGTGTACAGAACCAATATCTGATTTAAAAACATGAGGACTGTTGTAAGCTTTACATTTCCAGTTTATCAAAGATCCCTGGCTAGTCCATACCTTTAAATGTAACCTCTCTTCTGCTGTTGTGTATTTCTCATCTGAGAAGAGAAAAGATAATGATTCTCCCTGTGAAATACTGCAACTAGACCTTTAGCTAGCAACACACTCTGTGACAAACTGCACACATACAGTTTGTGTGTAGAGCTGATAAAAATACTGCATTTTAAATGGCCTGCCACCTAAAAAAAAACATCACTTCCTTTATGCCGATTAATACACGGGCAGGATTGCTTTTCATGTGTTATGGTCAGATCGGTTTGATGTTCAGAGGCTCACAAAGAGTGAAATAATAACTCTCATCAAATGTGTTAAGCCAAAAGTAATGAGCCCATTTAGAAAATGTAAGGAGGAGGACGTACAGGTACGAGTTTAAAAATGCAGGGAGTAAAAGTAAAAAGTTGTCCTTAAAATAAATATTCAAGTAAAGTACAGATACCTGGAAATTCTACTTTAGTACAGTAACAAATTACCGTAGTTGTACTTCCCACCTCTGGAAATAAATTGATCCAACAGACAATAACAGTAAAGAATATGCCCCTGTATCGCAAGCAAATTTGCCTTTAGACGCTGCATAATCCTTTGCAAACAACATCCTCTATTCTCAGATTCAGAAGAGGAGCTACTTCCATTAATGGGAAAAATGCCAATATGTGGTGCACTAAAGCTGCTGGTAGTGGACACTGAATAATTACACAGACTCAAACTGGACTCAACTGAGGGGTCAACTAGGTACAGAGTGCACCTGGGAAGAGCACACAGACCAAACTACCCTGAAAAGAGCCAGACTGGATGAGTGCAGCCAAGTGGAGTCCAGCTTATCATTGGAGTGAGTGTTGGCACATGTTTGTGTCACATGGCTCTGTTCATTAGAAGGCTAGTTTTATAACTGTGATGTTGTGAATATACATATATTAGTTTAAATAACTATGTTTTTGTTTGCTTTCTAATTACTTTTAAACGTTTTTAGAATTAATCATCATTGAAATAAACATATACTGTTAATGTGTTCAACTGCAGCATTATATGATCATAGAATATATCCGACTTCTATAATAAAATTATTTTATTTTATCATAAGGCAACTTAATACTATATAGTTTGCTGACTGAAAAATAACTCCGTGTAAAACAGACCCAGAACCTCACTGAGTAGCGGACTGGAGGCACACAACAGAAAGGGGAACTCTCAAAATATCCTTTTAGGAGAGAAAAATGTAAAAAAAAAAAAAAAATTCAATCATAAATCTGTTTTATCAACCCATCAAGGAAGAAACTGTCACAAACTGAAAATATTTAAGTGAGATACAAATGACTTTGATTTTAATTGATACTGCTTAATCTGTTTAATTATTATGAGCACTTGGGTATAATTCATAATACTGACAAAAGATAATGGTGGTATAGTGATGTGTTTTAGTTATGACACTAAGAAAGTTGTTCATGACAGTGGCAGCCAGGTAGCTCTGCCAGAATCCCTGTTTTCTTGCACCTTTTTTGTTCTCACTTGAGTTGGCAGCTCTCTATAGAAATTGTGATGAACATGTCGGGGAGTAATTGCATGTTTCTTTGGTGCCCAGTTGAACCTATTTTAAGCGGTGGCACTGAATTCAATAATCCCAGCAATTTCTTTTGTCAATCATTAAGATAAATCATGGTTTCCATGATTGGTGCCCATGGTTGTCTACATGCCCACATCTATGAGGAGGAGCAAAAAATGCCATTAAGGTTTACAATATTTTTGTTGCTTTTCCCGCATGTAAAGTATTAAATATGGATTGTGTTGGTGTTATTTTTAGCCTTCATGGGAACAAACCAAAAATGCTTTGCTCTCAGCAACTACAGCAACACTGTTGCTAAGTATACTACTATACAACATTATGAGCCAGGATTTTAATGCTGGCAGTTCATGAGTTGATAAAATTAGAGAAAATGTAACTGAGTCAATGTGGGCCTCACAGAGACAGTGTTAGATAAGCTAGGATAGGTTTTTTTTTTTTGTGTTATATATATGCCTAAAAGTGTGCCATGATATACTGCTATTATTGATATCTAATATATTTAAACATTTTTAAATTTAAAATGCGTTACAATTAGGGATGGGTACCGATATCCTGTGCCTTTATTGCACCGGTTCTGACATAAACGGTAGTAACCAGACGGAAAAGAAGCGCACATTTCGGTGCTTTTTTTGTTTCCTGAGATGTCATACACTTTGGATTCTAGCCAATCATTTTACCTTTCCAGGGATAGTACGCGGTCCCAGGTACGTACGTTCTTTATGAGAACCACTACAGATTAAAAATGCCCAAGGCAAAGCGGTCAAAAGTCTGGCTGTACTTCACAGCAAAAGATGCAAACTCAGCAGCCTGCAACAAGTGCTTTAATGTGATACTGTCCTGATTATGATCATTATGATCACATGCCTTTACAAGGCCAAATCTGTGCAAAAATGTGGATTCACTGTCATGATGTTATGATGGCAAAGGCGAAAAAAACTTTTCCTTTTTGAATGTTGTTGGTTTGCTGAACTGCATAAGCAGAAACTCTCACAGCACGCCATCGCTGCTGAGGTGGGACAGAGTAAGACAGTCATTTGGAATTTCTTAAATGATCCTAAGGGTTATGGAACAAAAAGGTCAGTGGAAGACCCCAAAAACATTTCACCAGCACTGAGCCAGAGGATCCAATTGGCTGTCCGTCAAGACACTGGGTGATCCTCTACCCAAATTAAGGTTGTTACTGGTGCTGACTGCAGCCCTATAACCTATAACCATAACCTGAAGGGCTTCAAAAACAAAAAAAAAAAATCTTCAAAAGGCCTCGTCTCCTTGAAAGCCACAGAACTCACTGTTTGGACTTTGCAAGAGAGCAGCAAACATGGGACATTGAAAGGTGGAAGAAGGTTCTATTCTTTGATAAGAAAAAAGTAACCTTGCTGGTCCTGATGGTTTCCAACATTACTGGCATGACAAGCAGATCCCACTTAAGATGTTTGCTACGTGGAGGGGCACCATAATGGTCTCGGGTGCTTTCAGTAGAACAATGGCGCTTCAGGAGGTGCAGGGGTATCAAACAGCCTTTGTCTATGTCTATCCTTCATGACAGAGGGCCCTCATCTGTGTGGTAATAATTGGGTTTTTACATAGGACAATGCTACAGTACACAATGCTTCCAGGAGAATAACATCACTCTTTTGGACCATCCTGCATGTTCCCCTGATCTAAATCCAACTGACAGCCTTTGGGGATGAATCTGTGGAAATAAGCAATTCCACCCCAGTTCTTTTTATTTGTCAGGCCTCCAGAAATGACACCGGACTCAGTAGATCACTTTTACAAAACCATTTATTAGTTATAAATCTTCCAGAAGAGAGATGCAGATGACCCGGCTGTCGAAATGTAGATCTCAGCTTTCTTTTTCCTCAAAACAGTTTCATGCAAACGAGCCCCCTCCCCACATTACTCCACTTTCTTCTGCAAAACATAGTTATCAGGTTACAAGAGATGAGACCCCTTCCCAGGTATCCTCTGGGGAATTTCCACTGAGCCCACTACAGCCCAGTATGGGGGAGGGTCTCTTACAAGACTACTTCTAAGTTTTATGACACCTTCTAAGCCTTTATTCATCATCAGGGCATTGTCATACATTTCTATCCTAAACTAAGTTACTAATATCGTTAGATCTGAGACCATAATTCAACAGTTCAGGGGGTCACCCTGGGCATCGGCAGCACAAATGTTAATGAATCAAAGGTTCAGGAGGCCGACATGAAGGCCAACAGTGCAGAACTTCAAAATCCAGAAGTTCAGGGGGCCAGCCACGTGGAAGGCAGTGGCAGCGACAGAGCAGGTCTGGAGACTGTCTGTACGGAAGACAGCGGTGGTGTGAAAACAGTTCCGCAGGTCGACATCATGGTTCCAAAAACATGGTAAATTTTCTCCAGCTCAGAGGGAGCAGAGTGAAAAAAGTTCTCCCAGTCCACAACATCATCCAAAAGGGAAGCTTTCCACAGATCAGAGGTGAGTCTGCAACTTTTAAGATTAGACGGGACTTGAGAATAAAAGTCACTCATACCAGGAGTTGCTCTGAAGTGACCATTTTATGGCGGCTTGGGCGCCATTTCCTAGGGGCAGATGCAGCAGGCGGTATGCATAGCTGAGCCTACGGCGAATCCGAGGCTGGAGCGCGAGCGCTCAAATAAACACGGAGCACTCCCAACTGAAGCGGCTGAGGTTTGGATGCGATCTGAGCGACTGGTGGAGATTCCTGGCGACTCTGGGCATCTCCAAAAGCCAGCCAAGTTCCAAGGAATATGGGCTCATAATCCGGAGCTCACCACGGCATCCAGCGGGGCTCCTCCTCCGGCTGGGCGTCGGATGTTTCCTGGCGCTCAAACAGCTTGTGGTGTGCTGTATCCATTATGTTGTCATGTCGTACTGTCACGGGCTGTGGAGGCAGACCCTGTGTGGGTTTGTATAGAGGACCCAAGGCAGACAGAGGCAAAGATGCGAAATTTGAAAGCCAAACAAACCTTTATTTGGCTAGTTGCAGGTGAAAACATGCAATCTGAGAAAAACTATGAAATACTGAATAACTGAGGAAAGCTGAGCGAGCTAAGACCTAGAACTATGACATAAACTGTGACAGAAAACCATGACCCGACGGGGTGAAACACAGACGATGCGACCCAGAGAGAAAGAAACACAGAGACTAAATAACCATAGGGAAAATTAGGGAAGAGGAAACACACAAAGGCAAACAGCTGACACACATGAACCTAAACCTAAAAAAACAGGAAACATTTCAGAATCTAATCCTAACTCGATAACAAGAACAAGGGAGACTGGTACATAAGGGATGACAATGCGGAAGGATTTATATAAACAAAAGCAACTGAGAAACTCCAGATAACTGAGATAACAAAACAAAGAAGAATAGCAAAATACAAGGAAACTAAAATCCCAACTAATAATAAATCAGCAAGAATACAATAAGACGAAGGTGCAAAATGAACACAAAATCCTGGGTCCCAGACCCAGACATGCACATTTACCTTGGGATCTCTGGATGCCACATTGCTATGAATCACAGCTATATTCATCCTAACTAACGTCACCATAGGTTTAGCAGTCAGAACAAGTACGATTGACTGAAGGAATGCTAATATAAACAAGTAAGACATTCATGGATGCCCTTTTCTACCCTCCTCTTAGAGCATAATGAGTGTCAGAAAATAGTTTGCGGAAGCAGAAGAAGAAGAGTGAGGATGGAGAGTTAACCTTTGTAATGATGCTAAGTTTTGATGAAATATGGGAAACATGTATTTTCAACAGTGCCTGCTTTAAAATCGCAAGAGATCCAAAAGGTATTCTAAGTTTAAATATAGGCAAAAGTGAGTCAGTAAAGTTTAAAATAAAATATTTAGCATTACTATTAATTTTGGAGATATTGTGAGATTATAAACATTCTGAATTTTTTCCAGTGCTGTAGCCCAACTCACATAGCACCCGACCCCTACGGTGCCTCCTGCGTGTGGTGGGCCTGCAGGAAGATGGGCCCATGTCCCTTTTTTGGGCTGTGCCCGGCCGGGCCCCATGGACTAAGGCCCGACCACCAGACGCTCGCCCTCGGGCACCCTCCCCGGGCCTGGCTTTTTTAAAATAAATATAAACTCGATAGCTATGTACAGAAACTGCTAGTGAGGCCTCACACTCATAACATATTATAAGCACTTGGTGATACAGAAACAGGTAATGCTGGGGATATTTGCTTTTCAGCAAAATAAGCACTCCTACAAATGCCTGAAACTACAATGTGCTTGAGTCTGTGTGTAATCTCATTTTTTAAAATAATGTATTCAGCACCTTTCAGACATTCATCCATGTGTGTGTATGTGTGTGTGTATATGTGTGTTTGAATAACTGAATAATGAACATGGTGGCGGCGTGTGTTTGTGGGCTAGTAATAATTTGAATAACAGCGTGTGTGTTCACACTTGTTAAAATAAACATCCACCTTCCTCTCATCTTTCAAATGAGTGCACCTCCTTGTTTGTTGCATGGAAGCATTAGGCAGTAATTAGCCCCACTGTGCTGTGCAGGGCTGCATACATGTGTGTTAATGGCACACACTGATTAATAAACATGTTCTTTTTTAGTTGTTTTACAAACTAAAAAAACCTTTCATTATTGAAGGAACTTTTCAGTTGTCTTCAACCTACACCTTACAGTCTGTGGACTGAGTTTGCAAAGAGCTCAAAGAGAGGCAGAGTTGGAATAGAAGAACTCCACAAAAACATGACAGGGACGTTTTTATAAAATGAGTTGTTTGTTTTTACTGTTCTGCAGGAGTTACTGTTTTCTCAGGTAGAAGCTTTAAAAAACAGCCTAAGGCATAAAGCCTTAAGATGGATTTCTGTAAGATACCTCAATCCTGAAAATTTATTATGTGTCTTCTATTTATTCCTAACTGAAGATTTATGTAAAGCTGTCACTGCATGTATTATATTGAGAATGCATGCACAGCCAGATGCAGGCCAATGTCAAGTTCAAGGTCCAAGTCATTTTTCTTAATGCAGTGATGATCGTGTGTCCAATACGCAGAGATAGAATTTTTTGTTTTTGAAATAGTCTCTGAATTAATTTAACTTTTGGGTAAACTACTTTATCGAACTCCTGCTTGGAAAAAGTCTATAAAAAATGTGTCTAGATTTCCTTATGACATCTGTTTTCACACAAGATTTAGCTTAGAACTGCATATCTGCAATACAAATTGTCTGTTAGATCTCAGTGAGTTCTTGGAGTCCATCTTTCCACACCTAGACCTCAGAGGGCCTAGGGCCTAGGTGTGGAAAGATGGGTTAGGGTTATGATAACCTAGATCCATTTAGCTCTGGGTTAACACAAAGGTATCCCTTTCCTAATAAACGAGGTGTGGGCCTAACACTCAAACTCATTGTCAATCAAAGCTCAGTGAACATAAATACAAGTTTTATGCTCCTTTTTTGACAAAGTCGGATGCGAATATATTGAATTTAGCCATCAACAGCATCATGGTACACTACTGGAGCCACCTTTTTAATTTTGCTGGGAAAATAGAAACATGTGCAATAATTTAATGAAACATGCAAAAACACAGTATGCAACCTGAAGAATTCTAACGGCTCTCTGCCAAATCATCCTAGGCGATCGTGGCTAGAAGAGTTGGTAGTTCGTCTTGTAGTCGCAAGGTTGCCGGTTCGAGCCCTGGCTCCGACAGCCTCGATCATTGTGTCCTTGGGCAAGACACTTGACCTGTTGCCTGCTGGTGGTGGTCAGAGGGCCCGTGGCACCAGTGTCCGGCAGCCTCGCAGCTGTGGCTACAATGTATCTTGCCATTCGCACACTGGTGTGAATACAGGCCATTTACCTTCTTTACATTGTATTGGTAGCATGTTTGGAATCATTGCCATGCTACAAAATGAAGCTGAAGGTGACTCTGACAGTGCAGTTCTGTGCTCATTGTGTTAAGTCTATTGTCTATTATTATAGTAATACCTCATGGAAGGCATAGAAGCACGCTGTCTGTCCTATCTGTAATGTGCTAGTTTCACATTCACCTCACAGCTTCTTTCTACTTCTTTTTGTATGATATCCGATCCATATTTGTTCACATGAACAATACCATGTGTGTATGTGCTAAACATTTCACTGAATTTCACCTGTGTGAATGTGTGTGATTCTAGTTGACACAAATACCTGCGTCACTTCCTCTGTGGCACAATTCGCAGCTTGGCACTCAGCTCACATGCAATCAAATCCTTTTTTCTACCGTAGAATTTGTCATCTTAATCTCTCTCTGTTTCTTTCACACTCCATCTTTCATTTTCAAACATCCACACAGACACACACTCACAAAAACACACTTTAATGGGCATGAATCCCTTGGTACTAACACAACTGAATTGAGTTGTGTGATGCAGGTGTGAATTATGATACTGTCAGTTACGCGACTGTAGTGGCACAAAAGTGTGCACATGCACACACTGCATAAATCTTGTCTTTCTTGAGAAAACTGATTTAAATTTCAGTCATTCCCTGGAAAGCTGTTTTAAGGCAGACAGCTTATCAGCTACATGGGAAATCCCTCGCTACACTTTAGATGAACATTGAGTGGCATTCTTTTGCCTTAATTTTGTGCAAGTGGAGCTTTTCAGCTTCATTTAAAGCAGCTTTTCCACGGCTTAATTACCATGATTTGCATCACACAGTCGCTCTTTCATTTTCTTTACAATTGATTGCCAGTTTTTCACAAGACTTGTAACAAAAAGTCTGCTCTTAAATATCATCTGCCTTTATTTATCCACGGAAAAAGCCATTGTGAGTGTTTGTAGCTTTCCATTAAAAGCTGTTTGATCCTACTGGGCGTGTCCAGTAGTTCCCTGTTGCTCTGCTGGAATAACAGGAATAATGAGCTGAGAAGCATGCCCGAAGGCACATTTAGAGTAGGTGTTGATATTGCAAATTTTTTGCTATGCAGATTTGAAGAGCGAGACTTCAAACCCTGAATGCAGTCTTCTGATGAGAAGTGTCTCCTTTTTAACCTTCAGGTTCCTGAAATCATTTTTCCTCTGAGTTACACACGCTCTCACCAAATACAAAAATGTAAATCATGTTTCAGTTGTAAAAATCTTGTTATATATTGAGATTGTTGAATAACAGGGCTAACGCATAGACGCAGACAACCATTCACATTCACACCTATGGGCAATTTAGTGTTTTGAATTAATCCAACCCCACTAACTGCATGTCTTTGGACTGTGGGAGGAAGCCAGAGTACCTCCAGAGAACCTATACAAACACAGGGAGAACATGCAAACTCCACACAGAAAGACCCCGGCCTGTATGTGGAACTGAGCTCAGGACCTTCTTGCTGTGAGGCGATGGTGCTAATCACCGTGCACAAGTTAAAATAACTTTCTGAATATTTGAGAAGGATCTAACAATAGGTCAAATGATGTTTTGATACCTATTGCCAGCTACGGTGCGTTGCCTAGCCTGTAAATAAATGCATGTTCATTTTTCAACTAGTAGAAAAAAGAGGTGCAAATATTATTATTTTCTTTACATCATATTAAAAATGTTGGGAAATTAACCTTCAGGGTGGCTTCCATCAATGGTCGGTGTCTTAATGTAGCATAACCAAAAATTTTGGGGGTTTGGATTGTTGAATAGAGAAAATATCACACTGGACACATATTGTAAAAACTAAGCATTGAACCAGCCCATGTGATCTGAAAAGTCACCTGTTATTATCTGCGCATCCTATCGGTAAATGTTGTATCGGTCATGCTATTTATACTGTTTAGGCCTGTATACAGCTGTTGCTGTCTGTGCAAGCTGGTTTGCAACACACCTCTACTTTTTTCCAACTATGTAAACGACCCATTAAGTTTCATATCTGTCATATGCTCTGTGCTACAGTCTAGCTAGCTCCTGCTCTCCTCACCTTAGACATTCAGTGTCTGTTCCCTGGATTGGTGAGAAGGTCCCCAAACAGAGCCACACCACTAAAAACAATTTTCTGCAGATAGAAGAACAGTTCTAGTTTGATTAAAGTGGTCCTGACAGAAATCATGTCACATATTCAGCGCCAGATGTGCAGTGAAAAGATTCCTCTAGTGCAGCATATCTCCCAGACGTTGTAGTGAAGGTCTTTGTGGATATTAAAGAGACCACATCTTATTTAAAATTCCATATGTTTCCAGAGAAAATCCAACTCATTTCCTAACAAGCTGTCTTTCTGAAGCGCTCAAAGCTTCTTTGGTGTTGCAGTCAGAATTGATAATGAGCAAACATCTGCGATTTCACAGTCAAAATTCAATTTGGAGTCAAGAGCAGTGTCAGGTTCCAAGGCTTTCAGCCCTGAAGTGGAGGCCAGCTGTGTTTGTTTAGAAGGAAAAGCGGCATTTGTAGTTTATATTTCTGCTTTATTACATATTATATAATAACAAAAACTGCTACAAGAGACTAAAGCAGAAGGGAAGATATTGCACGAATGTGGTAGACCAACAACACACGCTCAGATTGTCCTTGTGTGGCCTGGAGGGGGTGTAGTTAAGCGATGCACATGACACTGACAGCTCCTGTTCGAGTCAAAGCTGTTCCCTTTTTTTCTGCTGGTCATTTGGGTGTACAGCTTACTATTTTCAGCCTCTCTAAACTTGTTTTTCCCAGCATCCGCCCGTCTGAAACCTGTAAATTGCATTAAGCCGCTTGCAGCCTTTTACTTCTCCCTCAATTAACTCCAATTCTGATTATCTTCTCTTTTTTTCATCTGGTTCAGCTTTGTCTCTGTAGATCTCCTTCTTACGCTCTTTTGGCTAAATTCCCACTCAAACACACACACTCTTTCTCTCTTTCTCCCTCTCTCTAGCTATCTCTTTATCTCTCGCTCGCTCTCGAACACAGAGTGAGAGACGGGCTCTTTGCAATGGCAATTGTGAAGATTTAGTTCAGAACCTCAACCACACAGACACTCTGGTCTCTTTCAGTGGGCCTCATCAACCAAATGCACACTTTTCACAGTCACAGTTAACTGCACACACTAAAACACACACAAACACACACATGCCTACACACTCATTGAATGCTGAGTGAACCAGGCAATGCTGGGAAGGCTGCTGCATAAACCAATTAGCTGGGCTGAAATCAAGCCAACAGGAGTCTTCCTCTCTGATTTCCTATTCGTACTTCTCTCCCTTCCTTTCTCGTTCCATCTTTTGTTTTTGTTTCCTCCACAGACTAGTCTCTGTGTGCTGAGATAGTGCTAAATGCTGCCAAGCTAAGACAGAAAGAGAAAGAAAGTACAGAGCTGGGAAAGACAGGAATCAAACAATTGGAGAAAGATAGAAGAGGAGAATGCGTGAAATGAAGCTGGGAGACTGAGTGAGGACAGACAGAGGGATGGCCCGCTCTAGAGAGACGTTGAAGAGTGATGGCCGGGGTTGGCACTGACAAGTTACAGCTGCTGAACTGTGACAGAAGAGGGAGAGAGACACAGACGAGAGAAAGACAGACGAGAGAAAAACAGCGAAAGAGAGAGACTGAGAGGGTGAAGGGAATGCCAATGCTAGGCCATACAATCCAGGTAATGAGCCATTCAGTTCGGCTGGAGAGGCACAGCTGAGAGACTCTTCTAGTGCAGCTGCTGACAAAAAGAGAGAAAAGGGGTGGAAAAGGGTAGGTTACCTTGTTTGATGGGCAGCTTGTTAGATGGAGAGAAAGAGACAAGGAAGAGGGTGAAGGGGTCAATGAGGAGATATGAAGGATGGCAAGCAAAGCAGTTACAGAGGGGGCTTGGAAGTGCAAGCAATGAAAAGGAGTGGGTGGAAAAACAAGGAGGGAGGCCTCTTTCCTTCAGTGTGTACATGCTGAGTGGACACCTTTTAATTTCCTGGAGAAACTAGAGTGATGCAGCACAGTTAGCACAATCAGACTCTTATCCTATCCTGGTACACATGAACGTTTATGTTCATTTGTTTCAATAGACAGAAAAACAGAGCCTATCAAGCCTGATTTAGTTCATTATACTAGTGTATGCTTCCTGCATCATAAAAGCTGTCCATCACTTCAAACTATGAGAAGTGATGCTTATGTTAGATATTTTTTTTCCGGTGACAATTACTGCTGACCAAACAGAACTCACATTTAACAAAAACATCTTGATGATCCCCAAAAGTCATTTGGTAACCATCCTGTGAACTGATGAGACCAAAACTGAACTCTTTGTAAGATTAGATGTCTGTTACATCTGGAACCCATTCACAGACTTCCAGAAACAGGTAAGTTGTCACGGGTTGACTGAGGGACTCAGACGCAGGAAGGTAGAATAACTTCACGTGCAATTTATTTACAACACCGGTGAGAATTATATACAGTGACAGGGAAATCCAAAATCCAAGGGAAACGGGGAAGGCTCTCTCATCCACGGTCACGTCCGCTGGTCCACACACACACACTCTCGCACAGCAGGGTAAGCACAGGTCCGGGAACGGGGAAGGACTGCGGCAGAGGGAAACAAAGGAATTACTCACGAATCACAAATCACTAGTCACGAATCTCAAGGTTTGCTAGGGTTCACGAGCGGGGGAGAAAAACTAACTTGGTAGTTCAATCATCCAGCGACGAGAGGATCTGAGCTTCTGCCTCAAATAGTGCTCCAGGTGATGAGCCTTGATTACCGGCAGGTGTGTGGACCAAGGGCGGGAGCCCACAGTGAGCTCCGCCCAGGCAGTGAGAGAGAGAGAGCGCGAGCGAAAATACAAACTGAAACATGTAGCCTTTAGGGACCAGCCGGACAGGCACAGGGACCATGACAGTTTTTAAGCATTGG